>JANFQY010000191.1:26339-62385 GCA_025592935.1 Aspergillus ostianus | reverse complement strand
AAAAAAAAAAAAAAAAAAAAAAAAAAAACCAAACCTAATGAACTAACCGTATCTACCAGGCTGAGCAATGGGTTGCGTACGCGAACATGGAATCCGAGCTCAACGAGCTGTTCCGTCTCGAGCAGATTTTCAACCGAACTCTCTTGACCATCGCGGATGTTCAACTTTGGACTGTCTATCTGGACTATGTCCGCCGACGTAATCCTCTGACTACTGACAACGCTGCTCAGTCGAGGACTATCATCTCGTCTGCCTATGACCTGGCCCTTCAGTATGTTGGTGTAGATAAAGATTCCGGCTCTATCTGGGCCGACTACATTCAGTTCATTCGTTCTGGTCCCGGAAATGTTGGAGGCTCTGGATGGCAAGATCAACAGAAGATGGATTTGCTCCGAAAGGCCTATCAAAAGGCCATTGCGGTTCCAACGCAGGCTATTAATACCATGTGGAAAGAGTACGACCAGTTTGAGATGGGCCTGAACAAGCTTACGGTATAGCGAAACTCTCCTTTCCCCTACTTTGATCCGATCTAATTGTCGATCACTTGATTGAACAATTTCTTTCGCATTGGTTTTCGCGCCGCTTCTAACATATCATGTTTCCACTTCAGGGCCGAAAATTCCTTCAGGAGCAATCACCGGCATACATGACGGCTCGCAGCTCGTACACCGAACTCCAGAACACTACGCGAGACTTGAATCGTACGACTTTGCCGAGGCTACCTCCTATTCCCGGACATGATGGCGACGATGAATTTGGCCAGCAGGTTGAAATCTGGAAGCGCTGGATCCAGTGGGAGAAGGCAGATCCTCTTGTTCTCAAAGAGGATGAACCAGCAGCATTCAAAAACCGAATCGTTTACGTGTACAAGCAAGCTCTAATGGCCCTCAGATTCCTACCGGAAATGTGGTTCGAAGCAGCTGAATTCTGTTTTCTGAATGACCTGGAGACTGAAGGAAATGATTTCCTGAAGCATGGCATAGACGCTAACCCCGAAAGCTGTTTGCTCGCATTCAAACGCGCTGACCGCATTGAGATCACGTCGGACTCCGAGCAAGACTCCATCAAACGGGGTGCTCTGGTCAGAGAACCCTATGACAAGCTTCTGGATGCTCTTTACGATTTGATTGCCAAGGCGCGCACTCGCGAAGCCCAGGATGTCGCCCGCCTCGAAGAGGCGTTTGCCAAAAACTATCCTGAAAAGCCGTCCCGAAGGCCCGACGATGACGATGACGACCAAAGTGAGTCCAAGGCCAGGGAATCGCTTAAGAAGGCCCAGGTCGAGGTCCTACGGAATGCGCACGCCTTTCAGATTGGCATTCTCTCTAGGACGATCTCGTTTGCCTGGATTGCGCTTATGCGTGCAATGCGCCGCGTCCAGGGTAAGGGCAAGCCCGGAGAGATGCCTGGTTCACGACAGGTGTTTGCCGATGCCCGCAAGCGAGGTCGGATTACAAGCGATGTCTACATTGCGAGCGCGCTCATCGAGTATCACTGTTACAAGGATCCGGCCGCCACGAAAATCTTCGAGCGAGGCGCAAAGCTTTTCCCGGAGGATGAGAACTTTGCGCTCGAGTACTTGAAGCACCTGATCGACATCAACGATGTCATTAGTGAGTCCATACTCCTGGTTCTCCTGGTCCCCCGTGCTGCACATAAGATGCTAACTAGAATTTTTTTTCTGTTACAGATGCTCGTGCCGTGTTCGAGATGACTGTCAGAAAACTGGCGTCCAACCCCGACAATGTGCACAAGACCAAACCTATATTCGCTTTCCTTCATGAATACGAATCTCGATACGGAGATCTGGTTCAAGTTATCAACCTCGAGAACCGCATGCGGGAGCTTTTCCCCGAAGACCCAACTCTGGAGCAATTTGCTCATCGATACTCCTCCACAAATTTCGACCCTACCGGCGTACGGCCGATCATCTCGCCATCTCAGACCAGACCTAAGGCTGCCTTCCCAACGGAACAGGCTGTGTCGCGCCACGGCACCCCCGTCCCAAAGTATCCCGATCCTTCCGTCACCAACTCCCCCAAACGCTCGTTGGATGACTTTGAAGATGACATGAGTCGGCCGCGCAAATTCGTTCGCGCCGAATCACCGCTCAAGACCACGCAACGGCGACAATTGGATCAACAAAAGCGCGCTCAGCCGACTATGAACAACCAGCCCGGATCGCAGTTCCGGACCCAGGGCTCACCTGCCTCGTTGCCTCGGGAAATCGTACACCTCCTGAGCATTATCCCCCCGGCGTCGGCGTACAATGCCGGTCGTTTCTCAGCCGAGAAGCTGGTGGATCTCCTTCGAAGGATCGACATGCCCGGCTCTATCTCCCAGATTCCATTGCCGCAGTCCGTCCGCGGACTCGGAACGGGACAAAATCCCATGCAATCTTTCTCTGGTAAGATCTCTTGCTACTCGTTCTATCTTTGACAACCCCCGAGACCCTAGCTAACTGTTTCTATTCAGGCATGTACCGCTCTTAATCTACTACGAATATAGACACGGCCTTCTACTTGTTTTCTGATGATGACCCACAACTGAATATCCGGTCCCCCCTCTCCGACGTGGGATTGTTCCTCCCCTTTTGTTCTTAATGTCTTCCGATATCATCTCATGGGCCCGATGTGGCTTGGGACTGTATAGTCTTTCTCGAATGTTTCTTGCATCTGACGAAGTGGCGTTCTCGCTTGGATTTGTCTTGACTTGACCGCCCACGAAGGTTGTGAACAGTGGGAGGGTTCGAGTTGACACTTCTCGTTTGTTCATCTGCCTGCCTCGGGAGTGCGGGATTTTGTACAGTGGCCTTTATTGTTATTTCTTTATTTTTGGACGATTGGAATAGTCTGGACTGGTGTAGGAATCGCGTGGAATGGATTGAATTGAACTGAATTGAGTTGAATCCGACCGAATTAAATGATATCTGTTATTTCTTCTTGGTACCTTGTAGGCTGTTCCCATCGCAGATTGTAATGAATGCATCATCGCCTGCAGTGGGTAGGCGAATATCGTCTCTTCCTCCTACTGCTGGAGCCCTGGTGTATTCTGTCACCAACCCAGAGCCAATCGATTCTGCAATGGTCTATAGTACCTCTTTTCCTCAATCCTCCACCCTCCCTCCCCCTTCCGCTCCGATCCTTCCCTTCTCGTCAACATTCATTCATTCATTCCCTCTGTCCTCTTCTACCTCTCTGGCCACCACTATTGAATCCATCTTCCAACTCGATTCATTATCTCACCGTTCCCAGCTGAGTTGAACACTTCCGTGAGTCAACCTTTTTAGGTTTCTTGCTGCCACGGATACTGAAACGAATTCTATGAGTCAGACAGAGGTTGCAACGTATTCATTCATGAAAGTTCCCGGATACCGAATACGCCCAACATCCTACCTATCGCACGAGAAAAAGCCAGCATCGCGACAACTTCCCCTACTATCGAATATCTTCCCAACGGAGAGTACGTATTCGCGAACATGACTGGACACCAGACGTTCGGGCTCTTGGCAGATCTCCGCGAGGTGCGGGAAATGCGCCAAGTAAACACAACAAACTTGGGCAACCGAGGAGCCCACGAATAGCACGAAAGGAAGGAAGGGAGAAGGTAAAGTGTACATAGAAGAAAGGACGAAGAGAGATATCCAATCATCATAGAAAAACAAAATCCTGGAATGAATAAAAAAAAAGTAATTGTAACAGATAACAGAGACGTACATACATACACACAAAAAGGAAAGGGTGGTGAAAAGAAGAGAAAAGTACAGGGAGAAAAGAAAAGAACGGTTGGAAGGAACGCTGGAAGTTGCCAAGGCAGGTTAGGTTGCAAATACAGATGAGATGGATCGATCTTTGCAAAAATAAGCACAGGCTTTCTTCTCCACTGAGTGAGTGGCTCAGAGCTCCAGACGTCAGAGATAAAAATGGTTCGAATGGAAAGGCAAATAAACAGCATTATGATCAACAAGTTAGTATAAAAGGGAGACTGTATCTCTCCCCTCTCTGGAAAGTTATGCCATGGTGCGCCATCCATATACCCGACCTTTTTGTATCACAAATCCCAAATGCAAGATAGTAAGTAATAGAGAGATGAATCCAAAGCGGAGGAAGAAAGAAACACGTTGGGAAAAGACCACCACACCAGAATCCTAGTTCATGCAAAGCCCTTGGGTATCAAATCCGCGAATGAGATCGCCATTAGCCAATTTCCAAGAGGCTCCAGGCAGAGGGCGCATCTCTTCATGCACAAGCACTATAGCCACCAAGAAAAACCTAGATAGAGGAAATGGGAAAGGAAGGAAGAATAGAAGACCAAGCCAGGTATCGTCGTAAAATCCTACAGTACAGGTATCTCCAAAACTCGAGGTGAATGGAATAAAATGCGGTAAGAACCAAGAGTCGAATAGCTCACGTTGTGTCTCATACATCATGACGCGTCGCCTGCAGTCCCGTTTGTCAAGGGCACGGTGCCGTCATTATTCTTATTCGGGTCAAGATTGGAGACGCTGGCTGGATCGCTGCTTTCTGCACCAGCAACATCGGTATCAAGGCCTTTCCCGCTGCCCAGGTCTGTGGCCGAAGCGGAGGTTTCATCAGCGCCCGCGTCCTTGTTCTTGAGATTGGTCACGGCTGGGTTCGAAGCTTTGGCCCCGTCGGCGTTCACGGTAGCCTCATCCCCCTCGGCAGTCGATCCGGGAACGCCAAGTGCAACTCCACTGTTCTTCTTGACCTTTTTCTTACTAGGCTCTGCAGTTCCTAGTTTGAGAGCGCTTGCCGGTCCGGTAGCCGTTGGTGGGAGTGGGCGCTTCTGAGGGCTGGACGTTGGTCCCGTCGGTCCAGAAGAAACCGGGATCTTGCCTGACGCCGGCAGGCGAGGACGGGCGGCCATGGGTCGCTGCTTCGGCGGCAATTCAAGATCTTCAACCAAAGGCTCGTTGTTGTTTGCTTGTAATTTGGCGCTGAAAAATCCTTGAACCAAGCCGATTTGCGATGCCAGCGTCTCCGCAGTGATGCGCGGGAAGGGGGGAGGCGGCGCGAAGACAGTGACGGTTTGAGTAGAGCTAGTAGGATAAGATGAACGGATTAGCAAGGGGGGGATGCCAGGCTCTTATCCGGGTAAGTGAACAATACGTACCTTGTATTTTGTGCCTGGGCAGCGTTGTACATCCTGTTCTGAAGTAGATGCAGAGGGACACTGAGGGTGGCAAGGCCAAACTCCCTGTCTAGACCAAGTTCCTTGAAACCGAAGAAATCTTCATCAATATCTTCCGCAAAGTCACCACCAATAAACTGCTCGCTTCCGTCGTTGAAAGCGTTGGAGCCATCTTCGCCCCCGTCGGCGAGAGCAGGCCGCAGGAGCTCAGACAGCAACGACTTCAATCGGTCATGGACTGTCGCAAGCTTCGTTCCCAGTCGCTCCACGTCGTCCTTGATGTAAGATTCGAGCGATTCAATGTCAGTGCCAACGGAAGAAAGGGTATGAAGCACGATCTCTGGCTCCGTGTATGCCGACTTCCACTGAGAGTTCGAGGTGTTCTCGACCGAATCGGTATCCGTAACTTTGGGAGCTTCCATGTAGGACTTCATGGTTTCGCCGATCTTCTGAAAAAAGTCCGAAGCGATATCAGTGACTGCGTCAAGGGACGACGGTTGATACTCCTCGAACCCGGTGTGGTAGAAGATCTTCGCAACGGAGCGTTGCAAGGCCGCTTTGCAAGCCCAAGGCGCAATGACGGGCCCTTGGTCATTCAGCACGTGAGGCGGGATATCCTGCTCGACGAACGGTTCTGGGTTATATTTTTGGAACTGGTTTTGGTACATCTACAATGCATTAGATCAAGCTAGCCGGGGGGAAGGGGACTGAAAAGACCTACCTGAGACTGCAACTGCATCTGCTTCACGATGCCAACCTTGGAGCAAACCTTCCGGGTTTCCTGCATTTGGCGCATGTTGGCATCCATCTTGCGCGAGAGCTTGCTGTCCGGCTGAACGAAAGAATTCTTAGGCAGAACGCGCAAAAACTCCTCCGAGGCGTCGACAATGTTGCCGTCGGCGTCTTCTCTCCACAACAAGCGTGGAGGAAGATCAGGAACACCGGACATCACGTCGTAATAATCCGGGATCACCCGGTCTTCCTCCCCTTCGATACCTTCCGCCAGACTCTCGCCCGCCGCATTCGATTCGATGCCTTGCACATTTGCTTCATGGGCCTTGTCGCCTTCTGCGTTGACTTGTTTGTGGTTTTTGAGCCACCTTCTCATCCCGGCTTTCGTGCGAAGTAAGGCAGGCTCCTCCGAGTTCAGCTTGTCACCCTTGAACAGACGGTGTCGCTCTGCTGCAATCATCGCCCGATCTTTCTTCGTGACCTGCTTCCAAACTTTGTACTCCGGGTCCTCAAGCTCCACGCCCGAGGCCGGCAGAGCACTGGAGGTACTGCTCGAGGGTGCCAAGCCATCGATATCCATCGAGTCACCCTGACTCCCCGGTATCCCATTTCCAAGACCGGACGGGTCCGACGGCGTTGCAGTTCCGGGAGGCGGCGGCGTCGCGAACCCATTCTGGGTGCCTTCCATGAGAGCATCGGAGTCAGAACGGACAGGAGCCGGGGGCTGTGAGGACGAACCAGCGGGAGGTTCTGATCCGCTGGGGGTGTTTCGAGTCGGCGCGGCACCTTTCTTGGACGATTTACCAGGAGCCTTTCGACCTCTTGACGACATGATCGGCTCGTCATCGCTCTCCTCGGCTCCGTCCAACTCGGCCATTTGCAGTCGGCGCTCTTCCGCCTCAACTTCGGCACGATCTTTGATCTGAATGTCGGGGATCAGCGGGACCAATTTTTCCGTTTCCTTCTTCATATACATGGCGTGTTTGCGCAAGAAATGATCTGGGTTTGTATTGTACTTGAAGCAGTTGGTCCAGATCAGGTTGACATCGTCCACGAAGTCCTGTTTTGACCGGTACTGCAGAGCTTTAAGTTTCTTCGTCATTGTCCCCAGGTCCATGGGATGCTTGATGACTATTATCGATCGTTAGCAAATCCACGTGCCGGGAAAAAAAAAATCCAGATATGCTAAGTACGAGGGCTGGGTTGGAGGTCATACTCGTATAGTAATCGGGAGCGTCGCGTTTATTTACACGAGTCAAGAAAGCCGAGGAGTGCTCCGTCATGGCTTTCAACTCGCTGAGGACCTTCTCGGCAGCTTCGTACAGTTCTTCCTGGCCGATCTTATCCTCACTCGCCCATTTGCTTCTGTTCTTGCGAACTTCGCTCATCAGACTGCGCAGTTCCGCATCCGAAGCCTGCACCATGGTCCGCTTCATGTCAATTCGGGCGATCAGGTTCTTCAACGTCAGGCTGGAGGCTCCCAGGTTCGCGTTGCTCAGCGAACCGTAGCCGTTCGAGGCCGAGTTCGCGTTGGCGCCCGAGTTGGCCTGGCCCGACATTTCGGCCTCAACCTGCCGCTCGGACTCTTCTAGCCGCTGCTGATCTAGCATGGCGTCTCTATCATTCTCCAGGGTATAGAATAGGGTGTGAAAGCTTCGCTTGGCGGCATCCTCCGTCGCCTTCTTGTCTTCCTCTAGTTTCTTGCGAATATCCTCGAGCGTTTCTTTCTTCGTCTCCTTCGAGGTCTCTGCCGCGGCCGGGGTCGAGCTGCTGGGGTGGTGACTAGGAGAGGGCATGCCGCCGGACTCCTGCGAAGGAGGCAAGGGCTTGGGTTTGTGCAGGGAAGCTGCATCAGCATCGTCCTCGTCGTCATCATCATCGTAGTCGTCGTAGTCGTCGTCGTCCAGCTTCCGAGCGGGCTTCTTGGGGGGAGCCGGGGGCGGAGCGGGCTCCTCGGCGCGTGGCAGGTCGGCCTCAGGCACGTCAGGGAGCGCGCAGGCGGAGCTAGCCAGGTCCTCGGCGGCTTTCTGGTTGGCAAACAAGTCATTTATCTTCGCCTCGCTGCGTTTGTACAGGTCGCGAAACGTGGCGATGCGTGGGTCCTCCTCGGCTGCAGCATCAGCCTCCGATATCAAATTACCCGCGTGAGCGGCGTCGGTGTCGACGGAGGCGCGCATCAGGGGGGTGCGCGGACCGGACAGCGATTTGGAGTAGCCATTGACGGACCGCACGTCGTTATGATCATCGGGAGGGCGCAGATGGCCGGGGGGCAGCCAGGCGTGGTTGTGTCCGAGCGACATGCTCGCTCCAAGACCCCGGTTCTGGGGGCGGGCGAGGGGGCTCGCTTCTCCACGGTTATGTTCAGGATCGGGAGGGCAGCACAGAGGAGGGTTGCGGGTTAGAAAAAGACATGAAGAGAAAGGGCAGAGTGAGAGGAGTTGAATGCCGATATTTCCGGGGGACGAATGATGGTCCGAGGGGGGAAGATTTGATGGCAACTTTCGGGCTGAGGTTCTCTGCGCGGATGAGATGAAGTCGAAAGGCGGAACGGCCGCAGTTTTCAGACCAACCGCGCAGTTTGTCGCTAGTCAGTAGTAGTAGTACTGACTCCCCCGGTCGCGATGCGATCGGATTTCGCCTTGCTCTGGCCGCAATGCCCGGGAATTAATGAATTAATATATTAGAACGATGTCCGACGCGCCAGTCCGGCGGTCAAAGGAAGTCCGACACAAAGGGTCTTCGACAGCGAGACGGGCAGAAAAGACAATGGAGGGAGAAGAAGAAGTTGATTTCCTTGACGGTCTTCGGCCGATGGGGCCGGCCAGCGCTGCACATGACGCATCCGTCGACTTTCTTCTCTTCTTGTTCTCTCTTCTCCCTCTCCAAACTCACGCTTAACACTTTCTCTCTATCGCTCCTCCTCTAATTCCTCCCACCATGCGAATCCGCTATCCTTTCGCGGGTATGTTCTCCTCTCCTCCCCCAATTCCCCTCGTACCTCCGCCCGGGGAAAGCTGGTTCGGCCATATCCGCAGATCCCCGATCGCTTGATTCTATCTCAATCACGACCGTATTCCGAATCAGCTAACCAACAAACCGCCTCAATCCAGGCGCTTTCGTCTTCCTCCTCATTCTCGCCGCCTACATCGGTCTCCTCCCTCATGGCTCCTACAGCAGCGTCCCCGCCCAGCTGCAACCCAACGACAAGTTCCTGCACGTCATCACCTTCTTCCTCCTCTCGCTCGTCTTCTACTGGATCCCCGACACCACCCGCCGTCGCACCCTCCACCTGACGCTCGTCGTCTGCACGCTCGTCCTAGGCATCGGCTCCGAGATCGTCCAGGGCCTCCTCCCTAACGGCCGCTCCTTCGATCCCTTCGACCTCCTCGCCAACCTCGTCGGCAGCGTCGGCGCCATCGGCCTCTGCAGCTGGTACCACCGACGCATGCTGGAGCGGAGACGCAAGGCCCGCTTCGGCGCCATGGGTGACGGCGCCGGCGATGACATCGAGTTGGGCCATCCCCGAGAACACGACGACGGTCTTGGTCCGCAGGAATCAGGCGTCACGACGCTGGAGCAGGAGGTCGACAACTGGGATGAGAATGCCGTCGATAATTGGGATGCGGAGGACGTTGAGGAATCTGCCGCCGGGACGCCGGCACAGCGAGACACAAAAACCTCGCCGTCTGCTGTCAATGCCGACGACGAGGGGAGGAAACGAAGTGATTAAATACGTCGGGTGGACGTAAGCTCTTAAAACCCCGGTCTCGAAATCATTCAGCAGCAAACGAAACAAAGCATAGCGAAAAGTGAACGCAAAGCAATTGCGGCGCGGCTTGACCTCTCCCTGAAAAATGCATCAACCAACACCAACAGAAATCTCTAGGCATTTATTTTGATCTAGACCATTCTCTCTTTCTACTATCCAGGCCATCGCTCTCGATCCCACGACTCATCTGATTCTATATCACCTCATATCATGTCTTACGCTTCCTGACGTTTTATGTATACTCTCTCTCTCTCTCTCTATCTTCACCCCCTCACTCACTCAACCAACCTCACCAAAACATCCGAAAAATTCAATCGTTACGATAGTCCACGATCATGAAAATGATGCTCATCCATCCATCATCTGGAACACAATCATGCTATCCCCAATCCATCTATGCCTCTATCTATCTATCTATCTACGGTTGACGTCATTCTCTTTCCTCATCTCTTCTCTTCTCATAATTCTCTTCCGTCTTATATACCGAGGTCGCGGGCCTGGTTCTGGCATGCTTTGTTTCCGTTTCTGCTTCGGTTTCGGTTTCGGTTTCAGTTTCAGTTTCAGCATCTCTTTCCGCATGCACTTTCGGCGTTGTATGTACATAACAGGCTGGGGAATTGAATTGAATTGAATTGAATGTCTTAGCGAGCGGTTTAGTCTGGTCCAAGTAAGTAATGGCTGTCATATTCATGAATGAATTGGACTCATTCAGATTCGCTCGTTCCTAAGTAGTCGCGAGTAGATACGGGATTTGGGCTTGGAACTGATCCTTCGGAAGCGATATATATATAAGCGTACCTTAGTGAATGAGTTAGGTGAAGGGGCACGCAACGAACAATCAAATGACCGAATGGAACCCCCGGAATGTTTACATTACACCCGAAGGTATTAACTACCATTGCGTCGAAAGAAAACAGATGTCCTAGGCACTTTTGTATTTCTGTAGGCGTAAAGGGCCACGGAAGGTAGCAAGGCGAGCTGCTGTGGGACCTGGAACCTTGCATCATGAAACCATAACCAGGACAGACCAGGAGAACAGGAAAATAATGCTCTAGATGAAATAGTTGCTATTCAGGGTTGTTGAGAATAAAGAAATTAGAAGCAACACAGTAAAGTAGCATGGGAGACATGAGTATCATATATTCAATATTCAAACAAGATGACACGCAGGATGCAAGGGTAACAGATCCACTGGAATCAATGCAAAATAGGGGAAACTCATGGTTGGTCGTTAACAAGATAACAAAAAGGGATGATGAGACGTAAAGAAACATCAAAAGACCATAGGGGGAAAAAAAGGGCCATATGTACGCGAATGGGTAAATAAAGAAACAAAATACTTCAGAATGGGACTGTGGTCAAAGTCAATACCAGAAAATCGATCGAAACCCTTCAAGCAGACTACTCATTGTCCGAAACCTCGGGCGTTCCTGACCAGCTCCTGTTCGGCGTCGAACGGCGATCGGAGACGGGCTCCAGCTCCGGTTTAGCTGATGGCAAGTAGTCGCTTTGATCGGAAAGTTTGGCCATTTTCGTGGTTCTTTCGTCGGACCTGCGTTCGGTGGCACTGATGACCTTTCCAAGCTTCACGTCCACTTGCTCCCGTAAGACCTCGTAGATGAACTGCAGCTGCATTTCGTTGTAGACCATCATCATGCGTTGTTCGCGCATCTGGTTGACGGTTTCGAACACCGGATCAGTGCTCTCGTCATGCACCTGCAACAGTTGCCCCGACTCAATTTCAAGTAGAAGATGGTCAAGAGCAATGAACGTGCCGGTCCGACCAACACCAGCGCTGCAGTGCACGACGCGTGGATTCGAGGGAGAGCACTTCGAGCCCGACAGTCGGATCAGTTGAAGCAGTGCGTCGCGATCGTCGCCTTCCGGCTTGGAGTAATCCGCCCATCCTGCGAACAGAAAATGCCAAACGATCTTGGATTCATTACCCACGGTAAGACGCAGCTTCCGAACCTCGGAGCGAGCTTTCTCATCCCAAGTAGTTTCGAGTAATGCGACCTCACCGATGAGGTGGTCGTCTGTTTGTTGTTGACCATCTTCGTTTATGTAAGGATGGCCTCTCTCGATCAAAGCCATGGCAGGAGTCCCCTCGTGGATAGGAAAGTATTGCGAACATTTCTCACGACCCGCTTCGACAGTTTGCGTGAGCATGACGATCACACCGTCTTCAGTGGATTCGTGGAACACCATTTGCCAAAAATGAGGGATGTTTCCGATTTTTGGACCCTGCGGCATAGAGACGTTAGACAACCCGACCGGCCGGCAAACGAAGAACCGCATACTCACCTGCGTCGCAATATACCTCCGTTCCTCCCGAGACACTGAATCCCGCAGGACGATCGGCGAAGCGTTTATGAAGTCACATTCTCCCTCGGGCACTGGAAGATGAATGCGAGAATTTGCCCAGGCCTGCACGTTTATGTATCGGTTTCTTGCCTTAACCTCGGGATCTCCCTCCAGCGCCCAACGATGAGACGGGTCGTTGGCCAGCATGCCCTCCGCCAGACGAGACCGTTGTATCCATTCAAGTTCTTCGAATTTCTGGTGGATTTCTAGCGAAGACAGAAATATATTAGCAAACGGCAAAAATGATTTTGGGTTGTGTTTGTTATCGAAAGCGAGCAGTAATCACAAGGATGAAACCGAGTAGAGAGGGGTAAGGAAGAACAGAAGGGACGCGAGAACCAACCTAAGACCGACTGGCAAAGGAAAGGAGGAACCAGTTCGGTATCGCCAGCTTCCAAACCAGGGTTGTCGTTGTCGGGCCCATCCAGGACGTCGAAGCCATCGTCCGGATCCTCGGGGAGGGCCCGCTTCGTCGCCTGCACGCTGGTATCGATCTTGATGGTGGGATGAGCCATTTTGGCCGCAGCAATCCTCTGGAAGGCCCGAACCTTGCCCAGGACGCCGCGCGCCTTCTTCGAGACCCGCTTCCTAGTCGAATCAGGCCGTCGGGGTCCGCTACGGAGGCTGACGGTGCCGGGAGATGGAGAGCGGGATGGTGGTGCAGTGATAAATTTCCCCTCCGTAGTAAAGCCGCCGTCGGGCGGATCGTCGCTTGTGCCGCCTGCGGGTTGCGGCAGGGATGATATCTGTAGCGTCGATAGATCGGGACAGCTGTGGAAGCTGCCCCTCGACGTAATTTGCCTGGCCAGCTTTAAGGATCTCACAAGGTCTCGGGGAAGTGGTCGACGAAGGGTTCGGAAATTATCGAAGGCTCTATAAATGAGAGGGAGCCTCCGACCCGGCGCAATCGTTCTGGCTGCTGCGAACGGCGTAGTCGCAATTATGACGAATGACGGAATAAATTCTCCGCAAACAATTAAGATTAAGATAGTATGCGCGACCGGTTGCTTTCGGAAAGGGAAGGAATTGAAAAGACAGGTATTAAGAAATTATAGAAAATATAAGAGAAACGCAGAAAATTAAAGAAAAATGTATCAGAGCCCAGGAGAAAAGGATGGAAAAGGCATAGATTATGACCGGACGGTCTTCCCGGATCGATCAATCGGACGTGGCCAGCAGTCCAAATAACCTCGAACAATGTGAGGCGAAGGAATGGTAGATCGGACTGGGAGAAGACGATCCGGTCAAGGCGAGACGCTGAAGGAAGGACGAGTGGGCAGGAAGGCAGGAAGGCAGGACGAGAAGGAAGGATAAGAATGGAAGAAAGGGAGAAAAAAAACAGGGACGGACGATCGCAGTGGAAACGCGGTGATGTAACTCGCGAGATCTAGGGGCCGGGGAAATTAAAATTAATATTATGAATGATAGAATAGAATAATGATATATAGTCCGTAGGGCAATAAATATGAAAATGGACCGGAAAATCAGTAAACAAAAATATAGAGTTCAGGGAACTTAAAAAGTGCAATTGTCCTGCAGAACATCGATGGAAGCTCCGTCGAAGCCTTTTCGCTCCACGCGAGAAAAGAAAATTGTCAACTTGCGGCAATCGATCGGCGGCTGACTCAGTGTCAAGCGGTGAGTCTCTCTTCTCCTCCTTTCTCTCTCTCTTTCCAAGTGCTCTTCCCACAACCTTCTTTCCCCATGTCCATAGGAACACACCATATCGACACCCACGCGTCTATCGACAGACAAGCAACAATGATGCGAGAATGAACTCGATGATGTCCGAGAACCCCGTCTCGCAGTAAACCCACGACGTTCCCAACCAACCCTTGACAAATTCTGCACCTTTCACCACACGATCACACAGGAGGAGCGACGCAGTACCGAGTACCACAACTGTCTCTTCCCAGCCTAGTAAACCATACACTTCTCTCGTCTTCCACAAACCGGATACAGATTGGGTTGTATCTACATTGCGCCGTGAGATGCGTCCCTCATTATATCCGAAGAAGAAAATTGTTCCTTTCCGCTTTGCCCGGTCAATCTTCTTTCTTGCTGTTTGACTGGGCGTTGAATTAGGAATCATACATATCTAGAGACAGATATTTTGCGTAGTTTGAATTGAAGATGTCTCTTTAGCTTGTTTGGTTTTCGTCCCTCGGTCATCTGCTCGGTATACGTGTTCATTTAGGCAGTAGGGTGTACGACGGAAGAGCTTTCTATGATTGACCTAATCTGTCGGATCGTCAGCACTATGGACACTTTGCACGAGACTGCCTGGTGATCTGTGGCGCTTGCATGCAGGAATTTGATATATCATTCGAGATACAGATCCGGAAGAATGATACCTCAGATTCGGTCTCTGCAACACTGAGGCAAGAGCGTTGCGTTTGCCCTTCCATGCTAATAGCACAAAACTGGTGTTGGATTTAAGGATATTCATATGGGTCTGTTCGGCATGGTTAGTTCCATATACGTTCATAGATTAGCTAATTTGTACTCGAAATGAACAAGATAGTCTTCGGTTTTTTTTTTTTACTATCAATTTTATATATTGGATATGTTATGCATTATTGCTGCTCCACAAGCGCCCGGAACGCCCGCAGCAAGTCGTTCTTCAAATCCTCCCAGTGTTCCAACCCAACGCTCAATCTCAACAACTTCCGATCAACCCGAGCGTCGGACAGCGCACGCCACTCGATCAGAGATTCGACTCCGCCGAGACTTGTCGCGTGCTGGAAGAAAGCCAGCTTGCTAGGCAGCACGCGGGCGTACTCCTCCTTCTGGAGGATGATGGAGAATACCGGCCCGAAGCCGTTGGGCATCTGCTTCCGCAGCCAGGGCTCGTCCTGGAGACTGGCGTGGTGGATCTTTTGAAGAACCGTCTGAATGACCGCCTCGTCGCTCCCCGGGGCGGGTGACGAAATAGTAAGCGCACTCTGCAGCCACGAGACCAAGTTCCCCGTGGTCTCGCTGGCGCGTTGCACTCGGACTTCTAGGGTCCGGAGACTGCGGACGCCCAGCCAGCCCTCCAGGTTGCCGATGATGCTGCCAATGGCGAGTCGGTCCTCGAGCAGCTGCTTGGTCCAGTCCTTGCGCTTGGTCGCAAGAACGCCGCAGAGCATGTCGCTGTGGCCGCCGAAATATTTCGAACCGGAATGCATCACGATATCTGCGCCCCAGAGGAACGGGTCCTGCAAGCCGGGAGGGCCAAATGTGCTGTCGACGATAAGGTATGCGCCTCGCGAGTGGGCCTTCTGGGCGTATGCCTCGATGCTGAATGCTGTTCCATAGGGGTTCACGGGCGTTTCGAGCAAAATCACATCGCCTTCTCCCAGACTGTCAGCGGGGCAGTCGAGCTCGAGCTTCTGAAGGCCCGACAGTCGGGAGATGACGCTGATCACTTCGTGGCTGCCGTGGTAGCCCTGCCCAACGGATATCCGACGGGGATTCAGAAGAGTCAAGGCCGCATGTAGAGAAGCCAAGCCAGTAGCATAGCTCACCGCTTGACCACCCAGCAGCGAGGAGAGAATAGCTTCAAATCGGGTCGCATTCGGGGCGAATTCTCGGGAATAGATGTAGTTCTTTCCATCGAACTCGTCCTAGTGGGGAGCGTTAGCCCGCCTGCATTCCGCATGTGGTTATCAAGACACACGTACAACAGGATCGACAGATGGGACCAAATCTTCGGGGTTGCCGGGGAATCTGAACGTTGTTGACAAATGGATCGGGGGTGCGACATCAGTCACCAGGTGTAGAGGGTCATCGGCATGCAGTGCACGAGTCGAGGGATGGCTGTTGGTTGACGGCGTCATTGTGCTCTGGGATCGGTAGGGGAATGTGAGATGTGGTAAAGTCCGAAAGGATGAGTCCCGCGCCCCCGTGCTTATAATTAATTCAGTTTCAGAAATTGCTCGAGACGGTACCAGACGAGGGCATTTCCATCTTTCTTATCGAGGCGATCCCCCACTCCAATCAGGTTCCTAATCCGGATGTGATTAGATCATGATCCACTGACGGTCTCGCATTGGTGGATGCCGACCCACTCCCGTCAAGTTCCTAAAGCGGTTAGATCCGTCCCCCCCGGTGGTATTCATGGCCTCAGGTGGCGAAGGGAAGACGATAAGTCCGCCCAACTATCCTCATCTCTAGACGAGGAGCCAGTCCCGACCTAGATTTCCGATATTGAATATCCACTGGGGTGAAAACGGCTCCTGCTGACCCTCTTGTTGCCAATATGTCTGCAGGATCTTAGCAGCATTGATCGTGTTGAAACATTTCGTGGTGGCCCAGAACTTTTCCAAACAGCCAACGAGGAAATCTCGCTGAGCTTGCCATCGACATTCCAAGCCCGCAACAAAGATTGGCCACAATATGCACTTGTATACTTCATCATCCTCCAATGCACCGATCAAGCCAATCAACTCGCACACCAGCTCATCCTGTGAGGAAACGTCGTTCGTAAGTATATCGAGGACACGCCGTCCATATATGAGAGCACTGATTTTCCACGACTGGGACAGTATACAAAGATTGTTCAGATCTCTCGTATGGCATTGCGGTCGTGGTAAATTTGAAGCCCACAGATAGCAATCAAAGTTCTGGATGGACTCGAGCACAGACGAAATCTCTTGTACACGATCGCGAGTTTCGGTTTCCACCAGTGGCTCGAAGCCCGAGACGGCATCTCTCTGGCTCAAAATGTACTGGACTGCATCCAGAATAAACTCGGGACATCCAACGAAGGACTGTTCCACAATCTCCGAGGGCTGTCGATCTAGACAATCCAGTGAAACAAATTGAGACAGGAGTCCTGGTCGTACAAAGGTCGCTCCGAGGGTTTGAATCCTTATTAGCGGTCAGTCACTCGCTGGCTTTATCAATGTCGGCCTGAAGACATACATATAGATTTGCCGCGTGATGAAGTCACGAATTTCCTGGACGGTTTGACCGGGACCTTGGTTGACCCCTATACTTGAATCCGGGGATGGCCGATCTAGTGTGATCAAGCTCTTGGCTCCTTCGAGATGGAAGTTCCACTTGTCGCTCCCCGATTCTAGGAGGTCCAGAAATATTAGTAGAAATGCAGCCGCCACCGTGGTGTGTTTCTTTTGCTTAGTATTATCCTTCAAGGCACGTGAAAGCCCTTGCACGGCTTGATATTTAAAGGCCAGGGCATCCCGATGAGAGTCAGCTAGGGTGGAGGGTGTCGGTTCGTCAAGCTGGTAGAAAGAACGGCCTGCATTAGCTCTATGACGAGCTGCGAGAGCCAGAGAGGCCTTCAAAAGAACGGGGTCATCTAGAGCAAGTGATATAAGGCTTCTGAAGGGATTTCTATCGCTATCATATACGATGAAGAGTCTGCATATGTTCTCGTGGTCTGGAATTTGACATTAGTGGCTGCGGGGTCCAGAAATAGAGCATGCTTACAATAATCTAGATAGTATTTAGAGGTTGCATCTAAGTTGGAAGTGGCAGGGTCTCGAGGTACCAGTGGTAAGCTCAGTGAGGCTCCACTATGCATACCTGAGCAAGTTCAAGCTTAGTTAGTGTGCGTCCATCAATGGCTGTGCATTAAAAAAAAAAAAAACAAAATGAAATGAAATCCCTCTTCCAAATTTAGGAAGGGCGGCATCACAAGAGCTTACCATTTCGTTCGCATCCCATAGACTTAACGGACGGGGTCATATTAGAATTTGGCAAAAGAGCCGAACTATTCGTTTTCATATCCATTCCTACATTTGCATTTGAGGCATCTCGGGCATCTTGGAACGAGACTCCCCGCATCTTCCCTCGGATAGCCACGCCTTTGACCCATCTCGGGGGCCTTGTCGCGTGGCATTCTAACCCCATTTTCTGACACTTGACGCAAGGGGTCTGCGACCGATCGCATTGGATGCGCCGGCGGCGACATGTGTAGCATGACTCAAGCATGGCATGCTGTCCCATACAGGGAAGAAGACGTGGACGAAATGCACGGTGGTTGCCAATGGGAGGAATAACATCAACTGACGTCACCAGCCACAATATCGTCGCTTGAAATTATCTGGGGCAGTGCCCTGTACCCAGAGCCAGGACAATAGTCAATAATAGAGATGTCGAATGATGGAAGAGAAGGGGGGAAGCGGAGGAGCGGCAAACCCCACGGACTGTCACATGACTGGGTAGACGCCACAGGGATTGCCTCGGACGAGAAGTGTGGCTGCTTTCAACAACAACATGGAATCCGATCTGATGGTCGAGGTTTATCCATCTACACCTACCGGTGGTTCTAGGGCGTTCTGTCGCCTATAGGCTACAAAGCCTACAATTGCCTGGGTTTCAATCTACAATCGGGGCATCCGATGCACGTAAGCCATCTAATCCCGGTGTACGCAGTATGGGAGTCCCCTTTGTCTAAGTACCTATATTTGACAGTACACAGCTAACTGGCAGTCATCATCCAGAAACAGCCATGCGTGAAGCACTGAAGAAAGGACTGTTCCCCGGACAGTCACAACACTCTGGGCCACTACTGCGTACTTGGATGCACGATGACAATCGGCCCCACCCCATGCACAGATACCAATAGAATCTAAAGAGTCGACCGATGGATTCTCCACTACTCTGGACTTCCTAAAAAGGCAGCCCAGCGGAGAAGCGCTTGGCTCATTCAACAAGCTCGCCATTATTCTGCAATGATCCTTAGCTGTGCGGCTCGATCGGTGGCCACTGGAGAAAGACCCCCTTGCCGATTTTTCTTCTTTTCCCCACCGTCTGGCTTCTCGAAAGGGTAGTTGGCGGGAGATGGCCGACCAGCTGGTATATATGTACCTTAGCTAAGCACCTTGGGGAATGTAGCAATCATGGCTCCCCTGATTCCCGTTCGCTCAAGCCTGCAGACCCAACTTGTCGTTTCGCTTGGTTAGTACAGCGCGGCAGTTCTAGTGGCTTCGAGCTAAAGGGATCTCTCGGCGCCTTCATAAAGTAGACAAGAAAACTCTTTTCTTCCGACCGCATGCGTTGTTGACGCTGGCTTAGAAATCGCTGTCTCTTGCCTCCCGACAATATGACAAGTTGGATCTGAACGCTATATATGCCAGCTTTTGTCACGTCAACAACCTTCCGCAAGTGGCTTTCAGTTGTCTAGGAGCTCAATTCGAATCGGGACCATGAACCCAACAACACCGACCCCGGCGGCGCTTGAAGCCAACGAGGAGAAATCGACTGGAGCTTCATCGCCTGGACCGCAATATCTAGAGCATTCAGGGAGATATGCAGACGATGCTTACATTGAGCAACTGGGACGACTGCGACCGCCATGTTTCCCCAATCTATTCTCCGAACTGGCCTTCTGCTTTTCCATCATGATGTCTCAGATCCTTGCAGTACGTCCTTCAGGTTTTCTGTGTTAGGACTTCACAGAAAGAAAATACTGATTCTTCTTTAGGAATACTACATTTCCGGCTCGAACGTGCTCCTCCCAACCTTAGTCAAGGAACTGCACATCCCCGCCGCGTCCACGATCTGGCCGTCGACCGCTCTCTCTCTCGTCGTTACATCAACGCTGCTCATCTTCGGCCGTCTGGCTGACATGTACGGCGGATACATCCTCTACGTCGCCGGATTCACATGGATGATCATCTCCTCCATTCTCGCCGGCGTCTCGGTGTCCTGGCTGATGTTGCTCATCTGTCGCGCGCTGCAAGGCCTGGCCCTGGCTTGCTTTTTGCCTGCCGGGATGATGATCCTAGGCAGTACGTACCGGCCGGGGCCGCGCAAGAACCTCGTCTTCAGCATCTACGGCGCCTGCGCGGCGCTGGGGTTCTTCGCGGGGATCTTCTTCTCCGGGATCTGCAGCCAGTTCCTCACCTGGCGCTGGTACTTCTTTTTCGGCGCCATCCTGTCCGGCATCACCACCGTCTCCTCGTATTTCTACATCCCCAACGACTACCGCGAGAAGCGCAAACTCGGCATCCAGATGGACTGGGCCGGCTGCTGCCTCTCCGTGCCCGGCACCGTGCTCCTCGTATTCGCCATCGCCGAATGCTCGTACGCCCCGCAGGGATGGCGCACGCCGTACATCCCCGTCTGTTTCGCGCTAGGGATCATCCTCCTCGCCATCATGACCTACGTCGAAGGATGGGTGGTCCCGAACCCGCTCCTCCCCGGCGACATGTTCCACGTAAAGCACATGACCGCGCTCGCCATCGCCCTACTCTTCCTCTACGGCAGCCTCGGCACCTTCCTCCTCTACTCCGTGCTCTACATGTCGGACATCATGGGCGCCGGACCCCTCCAGATCGTCGCCTGGGCCGCACCCATGGGCGTCGGCGGCCTCATCCTCTCCGCTGCGGGGGGACTCATCTTCCACCGGATCTCCGGGACAATCGTCATGCTAATCTCATGCCTGGGGTACCTCGGCTCAGCCTTACTCTTCGCCCTCATCCCCCTCGGCGGGAATTACTGGGCGTTTGTCTTTCCCGCCATGATCTGCGGCACGGTGGGGATCGACATCAGCTTCAACCTGGCCAACATCTTCATCACGACCAGCATGCCCAAGGCGCGGCAGGGCCTGGCCGGCGCGCTGATCAACTGCACCCTGCATCTGGGGATCGCGATCATGTTGGGATTTGCGGATATCGTGCAGACGCAGACCAAGGGGTTGGAATTGTACAAGAACTACAAGGCGGTGTTTTGGTTCCAGACGGGGCTGGCGGGGACGGGGATGTTGATCGTGCTGTTCTTCGTGAGGATTCATCACGCGAAGAGCGAGCTGACGGTGGATGAGCGAGAGGCGTTGGCGGCAGAGGCCAATCCCTTAGAGAGCGAATGATCTTTTTTTCTCTCTTTGTTTTATCGGTTAGATGTACAAATATTTATCATTAATTAATTGATGTCCTATGGCTGGGGGTTAGAAATAGTGATTGGTTGGAAAATGGATTGTAGATGTACATGTAGATATAACTGGTATGATATTGGAAGAATCTGTTATGCTTTGCCCTGACTTCTGAGATGAAGCCGCTGATAATGTAGTCTGTTTGTTGGATGGTAAACGATCAAGTACGGCCTTCGTCAACTACATGAACCGCGATCGATTGTTTATCTACGAGGTTCTGCAGAGGACTGAAGGCTTGATATTTGTAAAGACAAGCAGACAATATCAAATTGTAAAACGAAGCTACCCTAAGGTGCAGAAGGAAATTTTAGCCTGCAATCACCGATCTTCCAGACGTTCCTGCCTTGCTAGAGCCAGATCGCCCTAGTCGATTTGGCCATCGCGAGCCTGAAATTCAAAGTCCACAATCTGATCATTTCGAGAGTGTATAAGTTCAATAAACCAAATCGGTGTCAAAACGTGACGAGGCCGCATAAAGGAAGAGAGGAGATTCTCAGATCCATGTGCTAAACATGGTTGGCCAGCGTGAAATGAGCGAGCATAGAGCAAAAGAACAAAGAAGAAAGAAGAAATTGTCGGATAAAAAACACAAATCTCGTAGTCCCAAGCGCTTAGTACCTAGATGTACCACATTCCAAATGGCAGTCTGTTGGAGGTTCCATGGATGGGCAACAAGCGCGGGTCAATTGGCTTGTTCTTTGGCTTTGGGTTGGTCAACTTGACTTCAGGGCCACTCTGAGGGCCAGAGCTGGCAGGAACGTCCTCGTGATGTTTGGCGCGTGTTGCGATCAGATGAGCATAATAAACAGCCGGAACTAGAAGAGACTCATGTTAGAAGCGGCATTCAAAGGGTAAGGAGACAAAGAAGGGGACATACACAATGAGACCGAGGTAGTCGACCTCATGTATTGGTAGCAGTGATCATAGATCATGTTTTCCAGCTCCTGGGCACGGTGCTTGTTCTGGTCCAAGATGACATGATAATGAACTGGGCGAGATGTTCCCTGAAGCGCAATGTGCGAGTATAGAAGGAAGTCCCAATCATGAGGACTGGTGACATCCTTTTCGATGAGGGTGCCAGGGAGAGGGTTGCCATTCTTGTCGGCGGAGTTGCGATCACCAGCTCGAGGAAACGCTCTGAGGTGATGACGCTTGTTCGCAATCACCACGGTGAACTTTCCTTTCCACTGATCCTGTGTGAGCTGCATAAAGATAGACTTCATGGAGAAGACCTCATCGTTGAGAACGTGCTCGAACTGGCCAGTCGACACACCGTCTCTGAAGTAGTACACACGCTCAGGCGCACGTCCTTGACCGACAGTAGACATCCATTCGCGGACAAGCGGGGTCAGCATGATCTCCATGTTGGCACGAGCAATGATCTCAATGCGATCTCCGTTCGCTTCGCAGGCGCCCCAATAGCGACCCCCAAAGGTGTCCATGCACACGGACATAGCGGCCATGGACGGAGACCACACACCAAGAGGAGAGTGTGTTACATCGGCTCCAATGATCATTGACATAGGCTTAAGGGAAGCCTCAGGAGTTTTGGTGATAATTCGAGCGGTCGTGCCCCCGAGCTTCGCGTTGACCTTCATCAGGACGTTGGAGATGTACTGCGGGTTTGCCTTGGCCACATGGAGCGACTGCATGACCTGAGAAGGCACGCCCCAGCGACAGTCACACGATTTCTTGATCCGGGTGTAGGTGAACGAGTTCTTATCGGGAACCACAATAAGTAGGATCTGGGGATCCTTCTGGAACTTGACACCGGTTGAATTGTAAAGTTTCTTGATCGCCTCACCAATGTCCTCCTTGAGCTCAACGATAATTGGACGCTGCGGGACTTGACCTCCATGACCAGCGTAAGTTTTCATGAACCCGTCAACGAATGTTTCCACCTGAGTTCTGTTCACCGCATTGCGCTTGCCGGCGAAGAACCCAACACCCCAAGACTCGAGAGGTCTCTTGTTGGGCTGATAGAACTTTTTGCCCCGAAGGTCCCAGCGACCACTGGTGCCGGGATTATGGCGTTGATTGCCACCAAATTGGATGTCAGGGTTTGGCAACAGTCGGGCCTTGGTGCGAATCATGTTATGGTCGATCTGAAGTCCGAATGTTTTGAGAACAGGGTCTGCTTCGTGATCGAGCATGGCCTTGGACTTGTGAATCGATTGCAGACGGTCGCTAGGCCTCGCAGCCGCATACTTTATCATTTGAGACGTCTGATATTCGTTGAGTTTCCAGGGGTACTTCTGAAGTCCATGAATGGTAAGAACCTCCATTGGGTAGATGACTCCCTTCTTGGTCATCTCGACAATGGGAAGGTCCCAGTTGGTGAGGGTGAGATTATACTTTCTCTTGAAGTAAGTCTCAATGCTGATCTTTTCGGTTTTACCGGTTGCCTTGTCCTTGATCTCGATAAGGTACTGCCGGGCGTTTCCGTTGATCAAACCCTTCACGACGAAGTTGGTACCCTGAACAGGGCAGCCGCGGTAATGAGGTTGCACCTGAAGCTTTCTCAAACGCCGATGGGCCTCGAAAAATTGAGTCGACTCGGTGACCCCGCCATGACCGTCAGGAACGGGCTTCAGAACATGTGCCAAATGTTGGTGGTCGCGGCAGTCGAGCACCGCCATCGCAGCACCCATGAAAGAGATTCGTGCCCAGAAGCAAGAGTTGGAAACGTCGATATTCACAACCAGGCCACGTCCCTAGCGATTCCGTCAGCTTTGCAGTTCTGCAAGACGGAAAAGGAGTATAGGCGAACTTACAATAGCAGGTCGGATGGCCTGATAAACACCCTTGAAGGCAAGAACACCATTGCCCAAGTCTTTGTTGTCTCCGTTGGCATCGAAAAAGGAACGCTTGAGCGCAAGGAACTTGGTGCTGGGAAATTCCCGAAGGACATGGTCAAGGAAGTCTACAACTGTTAACCGGGTGATTCGTAAATGCAGGCAGAAGAAAACCTACTCAGAGCCTCCAAAACAGCCTCGGTCATCGAAGTTTTGCCCGAGAGCCAGGCGTTGAGAACCGCCAAGTTGACAGTCTTGGTCAGGCGCACAAGCAAACGGAAGGTATTTGGGGCCTTGGTATTGGGACGACGGTTTTGCTCGTGATCAAGGTCAACCATGACATTCAGGCCTTGCTTGTATTCATTCATGGACCTGTGGCTTGTCAGTTGGGGGTTTTGGTAAAGGGGAGCGGGAAGGACACACCATGCAAGTTTCTGACCATCGAAAACGATCTGCTTGAGGGCAGTTTTTCTGGCATTTGAGTCCCAGACCTTTTTGATCACGATGTTCTTCTCGGCGCCGGAGCCAACTTGGACCTGGGTCTTATGTTAACGGCAGTTGCAAGAGCACGGAAGGACATCCGTTGACCGGCCAAGGGAACTTACATCATACTGATAGACGTTCTTGTTGGGAAACTTGACGATGGGGTATGCGTTCATAGAGACTTCGATTTCTTTGCCGGTAGTGTTGAAACCCGGACGAAGAACCGTCTCAACGGGGACCGAGTACTTTTCCTGTTCGTCAGCCGCGCGAAGACGAAGGTGGCGAAGGCCACCAGTGAGCTTGTTGATCTGCTCGAGGTTTTCCATGATTGCAGACAGAATAGAAGAAGAAGAGAAGGTATGAAGAGTGGAAATTATCGAAAGCGAAAGGATCGAGAGCGGGGGAAAAGGCGAAATTGTAGACAGCGGAGGTTTGGTAAGAAAGGGAGAAGATGCGGTTGAAAGAGAGGGATCGAGGGGCTTATATATACAGGAAACCTCGCGGCGGGCAAATGCATGCTGTGAAGCCTTGATTGTGGCCCAGGAAATGGTGAGACAGGCGGATGAATATCGGCTTCCTACATTGAAGGAGGCCTATGGGGTGTGAAGCCGGAGCACCATCTGCAGACGCCGTTTGACCGGTGCCCCAGGTGAATGGCCACTGGCCCGCGAAGGCCAGGGCTGGCCGAAGGAGGGGAGAAAAACCAAAGCGGCCATTTCCAGAATAATCAGGGAGAGGGAATTAGGGGATTGCAAACGGGATATTCACAGAGTGCTGGGAATGGCGAAACGAAGACATAACCAGATGGAATAAATTGAGACAGACTGGATCTGGGACGGCAAATTCACAGAAAGTCGGGATCGAGAGAAACTTACCAGGTGGAGGTTATAAGCCGCGATGGGCAAGTCGATATTATAGTTAATTTGAGCCATCGTAGCGCTTGATTGTCGCGATTGTCGCGACCGAGAAAGGCACAATGGAGGTTTGTATCAGGGGGTTAATGGTAGTGTCGAGGGATGTGATGGAAAGGAAGATGAATGAAAAAGGGAAGACGGAAGATGATGCAGAAGTTGGAAGGAACGCAGAAGTTGGAAGGAAGGAGAGAAGAGGAGTAGAAATGGTGACGATGAAAGGGAAGGAGAGTAGAAGGAAGAGTAGAACTGGTGAAGATGGAAGAGACGAGGAAGGAGCGGTCAGGTGAGCTTTGGTTTATTCACCCCTACTTCGCTCCAGCTTGATGCAGTGACTTTGCCTGTGTGGTCAAGAGCGTGGGGGAAGTGATGGGAGAAGTGAGAAGCGATGGTGGAAGAGATGACGGAAGGAGTGGAGGGAAAGACGGAGGATGTGAGAAAGGCGTACACATGCAGTATGTGTAGTGGTGGATAGAAGGTAGTGACAGGTAAACAATAGTCTGATTCTCACCTTTCTTGATATGGGTAATGCTGGTGGTAGTCGGACCAAATCCGGTCCACCAGGGCGAATTTGCAGTTGAATATGGTGAGTACGGAGGGAGAGCGAAGAAGGTAAGTTCTTGATTCCTTTCCTTGGATTGCTGTGGATTTCTGGATTCTGTAGTGATCCAACACCCGAGGATAGTGTATCTCGTTCTTGATCGATCGTTGCTCGAATCTTCTATTTCGAAAGGTCGCCTCGCGCTCAAGCTTCCCAGAATACCGCTCAGCCTGTTCGCGATGAAAAAGTGCCGACTGGGCTTGACGCTCTCACAGCTTACAATCTCGACATGAAGCGTGGAACGTTCTTAGCTCGGGCAACCGGTCAGAAAAGGAGATGATCAAGGAGTTCAGAGGGCCTCTGCATGGAGCAAACATTGAACGAGATGCCCCGATGTTTCAAGAGGAGAATTGAAGAGTTTGAACTGTTCAAGACCCTTTCTTCCTGCTCCTTTCCTGTTGCCGAACGTTTGAGTAAGTCTGACCCCTGTTCTATTCTAGCAGCTGCCATTTTATTAGCTTACTTGCGAAATTACAAGAGGCAGCGTATATCCCCCGGCCAAGAAAAAGTGTTCGCCCAGATCACGTCTTGTCGCGAGGAAATCGACCCGGAGAACCTATACTCGGTGAGGAGGTTGCGAGCCTGGAAGCCAGCTGCAATGCATTTCGTCTACGCCGGCTTGAAAGTGGAATATAGAGGATCTTACCGAAACACGACGATTTTATCCGGTATGCGAAGCAGTGGCTCCTACACAGTGGTTTCCAAGTTCAGATTATCATACTGGCGGATATTGACAAGGATAAGAAAGAGTTGAAGAAGCATTAGAAGAGCGGCCCCTCTAGAAACCGTGCTGCAGAGGTTTTGGAAGACTTCGCAAATCTGATCGGAAGAGATGAGCTGCGATACGCAGCTCAACCTACAACATAATTATACCCTATAGCTTGCCTCTGTTGTTCAGGGCATCCAGCATTAACCAATCGACGAGTATTTCTACGCGAGCTTGAAAACGGACTGTATATGAATCGCAGACGGGTTAAGAAGCCTAGCCTTACCAGAACCGGGCACATATGGTATAATCATGACTTCAAAATCCTCGGGATTTGTATTGGCGAAAGGTTTGTATATCAATTACGAAATCAATCAACCGATCCCAGTGGGTAAGCGTTCCACCATGATAGGTCTCAGGTTGAAGCAACTTCAATCTGTCGGCTCTATCATCGACGACTTCGAATGTTGGGTTTGTTCTAAGGAGGGACATGAGCAGATCAGTCAGCCCGGGGATACTTGCGCGCGATGTTGCATGAACCCTTCCTCGGGCGAGGCTTGTAGCCATTCCAGTGGCAAGCACAAAAAGTCAAAGCCCGAGCCACCGACTCGCGTCGCCAACAATCGTGACCGTCAAGGCATTGAAAGCATGCTCGCTGAGTATGTCAAGGCGCATGGCCATGATTCCACCATTTGCCAAAACATTTGGCAATAATCCAAAATTGCAGTGAACCAGACCAAAAAAGGCCATTCGGTGCGCAATGTTAGACATAAGGACTTCGGCATACTCCCACGACGCAATAGAAAGAATTTACTTCTGTGGTATGCTCCTCACTACAGGGACCCAAGCATACATCTCCTCTCATACCGCTATGCAGAACGAGAAGCGAAACCAGGCCGCCCGTTCAAGAGTCTTCCCTGTTCATCTCTGTCATTCCCCTAGAGGCGGTCCTGATGATAATGGATTTCTTTCAGGATGTTGGAAGATCCGGCTCTTATGTCGGTATTCCCTCAGTGGGCAGGCACATTTGTCCCACAGGGCTACTGGCGTACTCAATTCATCAAAGATCTCATGTTGGAGGAAGAGCTTCCAGGTGCTGATGCGTTGAATTGGGTGCGAGCTACTATAAGATAGACCGGCAAGTAATGGACTCGAGCCATCTAAAAGCTCGACAGCGCCTCGTGAAGAATCTCGAAGAAGATGAGAGGAAACCAGACCGAAGCTGTCCGTTCTATCTTGACTTTCGGCGATTGTAAGCGGCTTGCTTATCACTCTTGTGACTGACCCGCCTGGAACAGTCACCCCAGGTTAGCACGTTTTTCAACCCTAAATTCTACAACAGTCAGTTACAGGATAATCGCTAGCCCAACCCGATGGCGTTCCAGCAGATCAACGATTCCAACAGGTTTGTCCACAAAGCAGATATGGTGACAGACAGTTGAGCGGTCATCGAGAGACATTCCGAGAAGGTGATGACCTCGCAGCAACCAAGAGAGTATACAAAATCTCTTTGCCTCCATGATAATGAGAAATCGCCAACTACTCTAAGGAAACTTCCTTCTATGTTCGCAAAGAACTTCTCCGTATAGAGGAGAAACTAACTCTACGGACGAGATGTCTGATATGCCCCTTCATGGAATACATTTTTCTTGAGATTACTTCCAGTCCAGAGAGCTTCGCCCGCAACAAGAGCTAGACATTCTAGCTCGTAGCTCAGTCACTCGATAAGAGCTTCCAAACGGGAATAGTTTCTTTTAAAATACCAAGGGTAGGGCCGTAAGGCTCTCGGACAAGAATCCCAGTTCACGCATATTCCCGATAAAATGTCGAATTTCACCGGACAGCTCGTGTGCATTGAAGCTCAATCATAGGAATGCGGTTCACCAAGGCGGTGCGGCGGGTGTTATTGGCTACAGTTTTCGGCGTGCCCGATGATGCAACCGCACGCTATGGATAGGGATATGTTGTTTTTATGTTGATGATTGGTAATTGAGGACTGATTGGGTCTGGGGAATTATTCTACTTTGCGTCGTATTTACACTATCCTCTTCCTGTTTCTCTTCCGCTTCCTCTTTCTTCCTGAGCGGACGGGTAGCCCTGTACTCTACACCCTGTGGTCGTATATGTCTGAAGAACCATCGTCATACTCTCAGCCCGACCAGGCGGAAAATACGAATTGGGATTTTATTCCAAATCGGCGACGACAATGGGTTGCAGCGAATCGAGCAAAGGACGAGCTTAGTAGGCAACGAGCACATGCATACATATCCAATCACATACAGCGAATTGGGCAGATGTCGGGCAGTATATTGCGAGTTTGAGATCTTCTCTCTATTCTTCTTTCAGAACTAAGTAGCGAATCGAACCCGTTTCGTTTCGGATAGAATTTAAACAATACGCAGTAGGATGGAGGTTTAAGGAATTTCACCGATCAAGTCTATCCCGTAGTTTATATATAACACTAGAAGTAACACGACGCCCACCCATCCGTCTGATTTAGGGATAATGGGCTCTTGTTAACCTGTGATCTGAGAAAACTATGCGCAACTTGTGTTCTTGTCAACCATCTTTCCTCCGTCTCTGTACTTTCTACAGACTACAGATAAGGTACGAACTGGCGGCCCTGGCATGCATATATACGTCAGGCCGGAAATTCATCCCGCGTACAGAGAAGCAAGAGACTCTAGCGGCGGAGGTCAATCACTTTTTCTACACATTTCCGGGTAATGCAATGTTTATTGTTGTTCACTACCAGATACTAATCAATTTTAAACATGCGGTGAACGAGTCATGTCTGTTTTGGTTCACTTAGCCCTAAGGATTGGAATGTTTCACTGTGGAAGTTTGTGTCTTGAATTTCCATCCATACGGGTACTCGGGACGAGGATAACTTAACAAGAATGCCACAGGAGTACGGCCAGGGGTTAATTGACATAAGATAAATGAGGCATCGTCATCGTCGTTCGATAGCACATTCTCTAGCCTGTCGAGTCTCGTCCTGGAAACTGAAAAAGGCCACGCGGAAGTCCTAGTTTGCGGATAACCCAGGAGCCTGCCGGTCGGCAATAGGGGGGTGGATTATGCAACGGCAGGAGAGATTAATGACAGCCGCAAAATTGGGCGCTCTGCCTGGTTTAATGAGTGATGGTTCGCCGGTAATTGATGTCTCGCTGTCATTTGGTTTAGTCCCTGAACTAGACTGATGTCGCCAAGATAGCGTGGGCATAGTTTTGGTTGACTGAGTGTTAGGCTGCTACAGACCCGAGCAACCGAGGCTCTTTTACGGATTAGATCGGAGAGATATCCAGAAACACACGGAGTAGACGCCCTTTTCCTCCAGTAGCCTGTTAGCCTGTTAGCCTGTTAGATCGTGAGTCAACCTGTACTAGCGGTCGGACAAAGCGAGTCAACGCCGTGGTCAAGCACTTGCACTAGGCAGGCACCAGTGAGTCCGTAGCGGGGTTCACTGCAGGGTTAGCCAGGAACAGGATACATTAAAAGAAGTCAACCAGGCCTAGCAATCCGGAGTAATCTGTTGCTATGTTCATAATATATAGTTAACTATTAGGTGGGGATTACGTCACCCGATTATGGACGCAGAATATCGATCCCCTGATATGCACCAGGTCGAGACCTCTCGCCGCCGGAGACTTAAGGCGATGGATAATTTCCCGAAGCAGATGCTCGGATGATGGCTGCAGAGGTCATGTGAGGGCCGTGTACTCCGTCCTCCGTCAGTGCCGGGATTCCGACGAGAGAGAGGGAATTGTGAATTGGAATTTGTGATTTCCTAAGGAGGTATTACGGAGTCGGGTCGATATCCGGCGGGGGCATTATTGACCATGTCTTACTTTCGTAGAGCGGTGGATGTTCCATTTTCAATGCTATTCAATTGACTGGGTCGGGTTTATTGGCGCCATGGATAGTCGATGGTCAAGGCCATGTGGTGCCTATTTTTTTTTTTTTTTTTTGTTTGATCCAATCTGATCCAACGGTCGGATGTTGACGGTACAAAGAAAACCCCAGCACTTCCACAGAACACAAGAGAAAGCATGGATTGCAACCGTGGATGGTTCGATGGCCCCTTGGATCGGACGAATGTAAGTATGGCTGACATAAGCGCCCGAGGGAGTTCGTGGGGCGGAGGACGGAGTAGGTATCGAACGTACCTTAAAATAGGCACACAATGGGTTAATTAATTGATTTGATTTGATTTGATTGATTGTGCAGTTTGCAGAAATGCAGAAAGAGAGAGAAGCAACTGATCATCTCAAGATCTTCGACTAAAGGTACATAGTACGACGGAGTGGAGGACACGGTGACAGCCGGTGCGTGGCTAACTCCCAAGACAGTCACAGCCCCGACGGTCAGGCGTGCCGACGTGCAGATTCCAGGCTGGACTGTCTCACTGCCTTGGCCCTTATTGGCGTTGTGTTCCTCACTAGCGTTCTTAGCGCCGCCACTAGTGCCAGCCTGCCTCCTTTGGTGTTTAGGAAGTTTTGAGAATTTGCACCGCTTAGCGCCCGTTCGCTGCCGGCGAGCGCTGTTTTCCTTCCTGCCCTTCCCTTTCTTAGTCCCTTGACTCCTCTCCACGGGATTATCAGTCAATCTCACCTCTTCCACTCCTCCATCTCTCTCGCTTTGCATCCCATCCATTTTCGCCTCCTTACACTCGTTTTTCATCCATCGTGCAGCTCCTTGTCTGACAAGTCTTTATTGACTGCCTCCTTTTAATCAACCTAGGTGTCATCCATCTTCGCCTGGTCATTCGTTAAATCTCACTCAACCCCCCCTTTGGATTACGATCGTTTCTCTCTCGGTCGCTTTCTGACTTTTTTCGCCTGAGAAATCCACCTCACGCCGATAATATAATCCAACCGAGTATTTTCGATCTCACTCCAGGTCGCCGCCCATCATGCGAGCCGCTCGTTTCTCTTTCCTCGTTTACTCCCTCTCCCTGCTGGCCGTGGTCGCCGGTCAGAGCACCGCCGTCACTAATGGCAACGTTGGCGGAGGGAATGCCATCACCTCTGGAAACGCCGCTCCCACCACCACCGAAGAAGCAGCCACCACCTCGGTCCCTTCCGCTGAGACGACGGTAGCCGAAAAGACTTCGTCCACCGAAGACACGAAGCCCACAGAGGCAGCAACCTCGTCCACTACCTCGGAGGAACCAGCGAAGGAGACCACGAGTTCCACTACCGAGGCCCCTGTCGCCAAAACCAGCGCAGAGAACACTCAACAGACGACAGCACCTAAGACCACCAAAGCCGACCAGACCACGGAAGCAGCCCCTAAAACCACCGCTGCTGATGCCACCAGCACCGGCACCACCACCTCGGAATCCAGCGCTACCCCCGTGGTGAAGACGATCACTACGATGCGTACCGTTAGCGGCACTCCCATCGAAACCACAATGACCACTACCTCGGCCGACAAGAATGTTGCCGCCGATTCTACCGAGTCTCCCGGTCTGAACGGATCTTCGGAGGATTCCAAGAGCTCGGGTCTTTCGAAGGGTCAGAAGAACATCATCATCGGTGTCGTGGTGGGTGTCGGAGGTGCTATCTTGATCGGAGCCCTCGGTGTGGTCGCCTGGAGGATCCGAGCCCGCAAGCAGAACGCCCGCGACAACGACGAAGCCGCCGATCTTATGAGCGGAACCGCCGTCGGTGCCGGCGCTCGTGAGAAGGCCCCCAGCCCTGGAGCTGGCGGCACTCCCTTCAAGAGCACGCTCGACCAATATCACAACCCCGGACCGGTCAACGCCGCTTCGAACTTCTAAGCTAGCCGCCTCCCCTTGCCCTCGATGGTCTTTTCGAGGACTGTATTTTATTCTCTTCTCGTTCATATGCCAATTTGGTATGTGGGTCGAACACAAACGGTACATGATGGACTGAAGTGGTTAGATTGTCACCAGCCCCGAGTGTCAAGTTTGTACGATATTTACGCAGTTATTTTATCGGCGCTTTAGGATGAGGAAATCATCGGGTTGTGTTTTTTGCGTTGTGTTTTTTGATACGCCATGTTTGCCTCGTGCAACATCCGTTTTTTCTATCTGCATTGTCGTTTATAGAACGTCCGCCACTCCTTTCCGAGACCACGCTCCTTTATACCAGCGATATTTGTTCTAGCGTTTGTGCTATTTGATTCCCCGCTCGAAGCATCTGATTCTGCCATCGGATAGTGTGGGCAGTGTTGGCTGTCTTACTTATCTTTTTCTCTTCGAACAAAAAGCCTTATTATCCTCGTGATATGTATCTATTTAATTTGACAGAAAGAAACTTCACCTAGAACTGTTCCACTTGTATAGGGCTTCTTCCGTACAGGGCTACGTCCACGACAGACCCAGTTACTCCGTACCTTAGTAGATGGGTAATCCCGTGCATGAGACTGAGTAGAACGGAAATTACCCGTCCATGCTTCTCGCCCAGCATGCAGAAAGTACCTAGAAACCGCATGAAACCACTAAGAATAGCAATCCGCAGTTGCAGTTACAGAATCTGAGAATACAGGGAAATCCACCCCCCCCTTCCTGGCCCGTGTCCGATGCCGTTCCCCGCCCTTCATCCTCCAATCTGTTTGGCCACATCACCGACCACAGGCACAACGTGATCGTCAGTCCTGGTCGTCAGTCGTCAGCCCGCCACGATGATGATCCCTTGTCGCGTGTCCTCGTCAACAGCCACTCTACCCCGGTTGCCAGTCGCCACAGCAGAGGGACTACCTACGGTGTACGGAGTAATCTTCCTGATACGCCCCGTGCTGGTGGAGTGGGCGCTGGCCGCATCTCATGACGGGATAGATGAGTCGAAGCTTGAACCTGAATAGCTACTAACTAGGTAATGCACTTTAGCCGTTGTGGTGGTGGTCCCTTGACATCACGTCTGCTGACCCATCCATCCACCAACCACGGCTTTTCGTCGTTTTGAAAATTTGCAAAATTTGCAGATTAGCTTCTGTTCTTGCATCCTCTATATAAAGTATTATGTGCATGCAGTACATATGTAGTCCGATCATGTCTCCGGGCTCTTTGTTTCGTAGAGAATACACGGTACCTACGGAAGACGTGACTCTATACATAAGCCAGAAATAATAGTATATAATCTACAGTTGAATTGTTTGTTCATTAGTGAAGGGCATTGATTATTCAACCCATTCTTAGATTAATTATAATTAATAACGGGTCCGCCGCTGTCAGTACCTACTGTAGTAGTCTCGGCGAAGGATCTTATTGTGGACTACGGAGTATGTGCGGATTGTGGAGAGACGGAGAGAAGATAGATACCCAAATAAGTAACCTATGCGTTTATATGTCTTATTTTGTTTATTATTAGCAATTCTACGGTATACGTATGATGTAGATGGTAGGGTTGATAAGTCCGTTTCCCCCGTCTCTCTATGTATCTGCATATCTGTCTATCTATAGAATCCTTCATCCTCTACCTAATCGAGTAGGATTATCCCGAGCCTTCCTTCCCTCTTAGCAGACTTACTACTAGGACCCAGGTACGGAGCATGGAGAATAATATCCCCAAGTACCGTGATCATCCGCTTGAATGAACAGAGAGAGAAAGAAATCGTATCGGATAGTCACCGTTGTATAGTGGAGGACATCATTATGTATCCATTTCTATCATTCGGCGCAGGAACGAATGCCTAACCGGACACACAAAGGCGCAACTCACTTCATCATACAAAATATTAGAACCCTTTTGTAGATATCAATTCCAACTCTCTTTTTGGGCAGTGATACATCCACCCCACGTGACTTGGGTCCTACTTAACCGCCGAGAAGCGGTATAATCAACCGCCTTACCATCACTCACCACTACGGTCGGCCTCACAAGTAAGGTCAACTATACTGGTAAGTCAACCGCGGTGGTGGCTGTATCAACTTTTCGATATGTAAAACTGCTATACTAGAGTATTGATTCTATACATGATACCTTCCAAGACGGGAGTTTCCAGAAATCGTCTATGACAAACTTGAAGCTATATCAAATAGAAGGGAAAGATCTGGCAAGCTGCGGCTCGTTGTCCGGTTACGTTACCTTGGATGGGCATGGGCGGATAATACTTCCGACGCTGTATCCATGGATGTATCTATCGGCAGGTCCCCCATATTCTATCTTTTCGCGTCGCACTGACCTGGTTCTTTGTTGGTGTTGTCGGCACCTTCTGAAATGATCTTCTTCATTCCTCATCCACCCTCTGTACCCAATCAACTGTTCTTGTTTTTATCCCTAATTCGTTTCCTTTCTGCTCTTTCTTCCTATCTTACGCGAGTGGGCCATCATGCTTACGATCCCTAAGGGCTGTCGCATTGCCATGAGAAGTCGCTTGCCGCAAGCATGACCTCCGACAAACGAAACAACAAACCTGAAAACTCCGCATTCAGTACAGAGAAGATCCTGTTAGAAATACATCTAGTCTATACAGGCAGGTGCCTTTTGCTTTTTGTTTTTTTATCGCAGAACCCTTGCTTGTTAATTATTTTTGACCCTTTTTCCCTCGTTCTTTGATCCAATACTGATGAAAAAACAGAATGATCAGATCGGTTTCCCTACACAACAGGGCCTAAAATGTGGCCGGGATATTTGCAGCTACCCAGATATACGTTCTGTGTTTGCATGGACGGTTTCTACACCACGGTACCAGAATCTCGTCAGCAAAGAAATGGAGCAAACCTGCATTGGGAGACCATGCAAGCTATTTGCATATGCCCAAAAGGAAAGCCCTTCTTTTCTCCGATCTGCCATTTGCCAGGGCTTGAATGGAAAAAGCCAATACCCTCAGATCCAACTTTACAAGTGGCCAATCGAATCCTAGGAAGGAAGCCCTTCCTTGTGTTCTTCTATGTCTTACCACGGCACTTCCGGCGCTCCCCGTCTTTCCCTTGTTTACTTCTCTTTCTATATTCATGCACGATTGAACAGCTATGGAATCACCCGTTTTCTCCCATCGTTTGCTTCCATCCCCCCCATCTCTCTCATCGCGTCAAGTGTTTATAAAAGGATGCTTGCTGCTTTCTACGGACGATGTTCATTCTTCAGTCCCCATGTTCTCCTCTCGTCCGTCGACCTCATACTTCCCTCCAAGCAAGTTTTGATAAGACCACTTCCTCAGCTACATCCACCACTTCATCCTCCGTTTCCTCACATTGATTTCCACACGACCGAGCAATCTTTACAACGTTGCTTTGCCTAGAATGGAAGACCAAATCGAGAAGATGGAAGACCAGCTCTCCCATTGCGGAGTAGAACCAAAAAAAGTGAGTCAATCTTCGGAGTCTTCCTTGTCACTACCAGCGGGGACTAACCCTTCGGACGAGATGCTGGATGTGGTGATTCGGGAGAGATATGTTCTGGACACGATTCGCGCCCCCGGGGATTTCGCCCATGAGAAAGCTCACGAAGCCGCGGGATCAGCAACCCTGAGAGAACTCCCCAACGGAGATGTGGCTTTTGGAAACCCCAAGGGCCTTGAGACCCTTGCGCACGCATCTCAATTCGAAGAAATCCGCGAAGAGTTGGGCGACCTGAAACAGGAACTTGCTAGGGTTAATGAGAAACTCCGCGACCACGACGAACTCCTGGAACAGGAACTTGCTAGGGTTAATGAGAAACTCCGCGACCACGACGAACTCC
>JANFQY010000191.1:0-26242 GCA_025592935.1 Aspergillus ostianus | reverse complement strand
TCCTTGGAGACAGTAGAAAATGGATGGCAGTCAGAAAACGGAATTTTCTCACCTTTTTAAGAGATCACAGCAAAAAAGGTTCTTTCTTATCAAAACTCGTCAATCGGTTTAGCCGGAAGCAGCAGAAACAGATCCACAAATACAACAAGCTCATCCACGAAGCGGACATGGTCACAGATATGCGAATGGTTAAGATGTGTCTCGAGAACAGCAGCAAATACCAGGATGGTTTGGACATGCTCGAGATGTTCGCCATGATCTATCAATGTTCACTCTCTGTTGCGGAGTGTCTAGAGGCCAACCGAGTGACATACGCAATTAAAACAATTGACCAAATTGCGAACCATGAACTTAGTCCAGAATTTGAGAAGCGAAAAATGTCTCCCAGTCAAAGCAAAGCAGTGAAAGAGTTGAAGTTGTATCTTGAAAAGATCGACCTAGGAAAGGGTATTACCTTGGAGGAAGCTCAAGAGCTTCAAAACCTTTGTGACGCGTTTCAAGCGGCCAAGGAATAGAATGTTTGATCTTTCAATGTATTCTTATGGATTTTGCTTTTTTTTTTTTTTTTTTTTGATTGTCACGCTTGGTTATGATTAATGCATTGGATATCTACTGAAATACCGTACGATTTCTTCGCGTAGCAGGATTCCCCTTGGATTTCCGAACCTGTTCACCTACCTCACTTACTCGTAGTTTAAGCCCAAACCAATCTATGAATACCGAAGATGGAACTGGATGGTCAGGCCGAGGAACTTCCTGAACCGGGCGAAGAAGAACAGAATGTATGACCGAGAGCTGCGAAATCAAATCAACAATCCCAACGATTGTATCCATTAAGGCAAATGTTTCAATCAACGTTGGTTGTTGATTCTCTCCGAACAAGGCAAATCTGGAATCCTGTGCTCCAGACCCTCGACGGATATTGCAAATGACCAATCCGATAATGCAACTGGGGAAGCGAAAAAAAAAAAAAATGAATCCTGCTCAGAAAGAAGCGGCTGACAATCTAAGGACTTGTCTTCAGAATGATATTCCCCACCAAGGCGGTTCTCAACCTGCGGAGATATTGGTGGCGCATTTAGGGCAGCTAAGAAATAGAGTACTTGTTTCTATGGTTGTCCCGCTCTTTGGTTACGATCAATGCATTAGATATTCACAAGAACACCGTGCGATTTCTTCACGTGGCAGGACATTTACCTTACCTGTATTTCAAGCCCTATTAAATCCATAGATGCCATCAGAAGTTAAAGTATATTGATCATTCTATTACCATGCAGCACTCTATACAACCTCCAAGGGGCCTTCCACTACCTTAACGGAGGCTTGCGCTAGACATAAGGATGGTCGATATCGAGAGATGAAAGAAAATCAGCGGAAATTGAAATTCACTATTGGGAGATGAGATGGCATTATCAGAAGATGAAGAAAGATCATCCAAACATGGAAAAGAATTATCTGAATATGAAGGAACTCGATCGAAAGACCCAGAAAGCAGAGAAGTACGCCAGGGGAATTTGGAGGAGGGACTGGCTGAAGTCAACAAGGCCGTTGACAGGGACACTGAATAACTACAGGTTTAGTTTTGATTGATGCATCAGGGATTTACTGAAAACACAGAACAACTCTTCTTATAACAATTCTTTTCTTTAAAATTCAATCCTATTTACCGATAGTGTATGAAGCAGAGTCCGCGCCTAATGACACCAGCCGTATACTTCCGCCGGGTCGAAAGAGGGACCTCGGACCTCTCTTTCTGGAAGCCATACCTATCCTATCCGGCCATAGCCACGTGCGGTGTGTTCACTGGTCCAATAACAGCTTCCACAGGATATTGGACCAGTTGAGTCGATTTCGCGGAGAGGATTGAGTGTTGGGGGGGGGGGGGGGTTGAATCAATTCTCTACAGGCTACTCCCTACATCAAGAGTTGATGTGGTAGACAGTCAGATAGTAAGCTAGCAGTTTGTATACATAATATCCTAGGGATTACCTCTTTCTAGGAAGTGCTGGAAGTGTTTGATTAATTAACAGATTTATTGGTCAAATGAATCCAAGTATATAACCTTCCCTCTTCGTATTATATCTATACCTTAACATTCTTAGTGATCTATAGTTAGACTCGGCCCGCTCTAAAGTAACTGGTCTTTGTCCAAAGAAACCAAGTGCCCCGACAAGCTTTACACGTTATGCAACTGTCTCTTACAGTGTCTAACTTCCCAGATAAATATATATCAAAGTTCATGGGGGTGCAGAACCCCTTGGTATCGCGTAGAACTTATTGTCTGGCTAGCCAAATGATATACAATAGATTTCCTAGCAAGTCATCTCTAGCTGTGTCCTCAGGCACGAAGATCGAGGAATGGAGATGGCTGCCTCAGGAATGCAATATACCCCAAGTGGGTTAGCGCGCGAGAGACCCGACGCGCCGCAAAGTCGCGGCGGAGGCTGGCCACCAGAGACCTTCATTTATCTACTCCTACCCCCTACTCCTATGAAAAATCGCTGTTTATTCTCCTCCCTCGCTCAATGAATTAACTATCTTCAATTTCATCGCATCCACATCTACCACTTCCCTCTTACAATCCGCGAACAAATTCCCCATCCGACGCGTCCGGTTCCCGTCTCCGGCCCATCCCGCCACTCAAACCGCGGTCTCGATCATCTCCACTCACTTGACCCTACCTACCTACCTACCTCAGACGGGACCAAAACCTCCCATAGACAAGATGATGTTCGCTACACCCATGCCTCAACAAGTCGTCCCCTTCACGCCCGTCCGCCCATCTCCTCTCTCGCCGCGTCGCGCAAATACCACGACCTCGTGCCCCATGACGTTAACAACCACTGCTACTGCTTCCTCCCCGACGTCGCCATCGCCGTCGCAATCGCAATCACAGTCGCAATTCCCCTTCCATCCACAATTCCAGTTCCAATTCCAACCCGAACAACCCGCGGGTCCATTCGCATTGACATCGACCTCGTCTTCTCCTTCCCCCTCCCACTCCACCTCCACCACGGCATTCACATTCTCCCCTCACCAAACACCCACAAGCCCCTCCTCCCCTCGCACAGCAACATCAACCTACGCGCACCGCTACGCCACCAAAATCTCCAACCCGCTACTCAACCAACCGCGCTCCTACACGGCATCCTCGACGCCCACGGCGCGCTCGACGCGTCGCAACGCCTTCCTGAACCGCATCAAGCGGGAGCGCGACGCGGGACGGTTCGAGAACCGGGGCGAGCAGATTGCGCTGATGGAGCATGTCGCGGAGGAGAAGAGGTGGGGGGAGGTGATGCGACGGAGGGCGGAGAGGTTAGCGATGGGGGAACTGGATCTGGACTATGACTATGAAGGTGGTGATGGTGATGGTGATGGTGATGGTGCGGAGGATGAGGGACAGGGGCAGGAGGAAGTGGAGTTGAGTGTTGAAGGTATGGTGTTCATTTCTTTTCCTTTTCCTAGTGGGGTATGGCTAACTTTTGTATCCTCTGGTCTAGATGAAATCGCTCTAGAGGAGTATCTGAGACAGGAGGATGCGGCGCACATGGGGCCTTGGGGGCCGGGGTCTGGGTCCGATCATGCAGCAGCTACGGACCCTAGTCAGATCGGTCAAGGGGGTTACAATGGATCCAAAGATGCCGGCTCGTTCAGTGACGAAGAGTACGATGATATCTTTATGGATTTGGCGCAGCCGCCCAGCCAGGATATGGATATGAGTGGGTGAGTTTCAATTGCTTCTCTTTGTGTGTTGGGTTCATATGGAGTCTTTATTGTTTGGGTTTCTGCGGAGTGGGCTACTATGCCCCGGGCTACTACTGATGGCGTTTTTGTTTGATGTTTGATTGTACATAGTACAGACGGACCGGGTTTTTAGACTGTGAATGAGGGTATCGACATATATGTACAGTACAAAGGTGGCAGTTTAATGAACCAAGAGGGCCTAGCCTCATGCAAGATGACAGTCTCCCACTACTCCGTATGTCTTGTGAAATTACTGCTGCGGGCAGTCCGGAACACCTCCTTTCGAGTCGTCCCAGGGATTGGCGACCAATTCCTCGGGAGGGTTGCCCGCTGCTTGCATCTGAAAACAATCCAAGTCAGTTGATGTTATCGGGTTGGGGCAGAGAAAAAAAAAATACTCACCGCTTGCATCTTCTCCCATACATACTCGCGACACTTCGAGTCCTCGTCCGTGTATCCCGGTTCCTCGAACTTGGTCAAAATCTCGCTAACAATGCCGGCCTGCAACTCGTACCGACTCATGTCCTCGTCAGACACCTTGCCTTTATTCTCCGCGAGCCACGGTCCGAATTTTATATGCAGCTCCTTCATGGGCTCGTACAGCATCTCCTTGTTTGACAGCTGCTCCATCAACCCCGCGAACATCTTCATCAGATCCCCATCCTCTCCGTCTCCCTCGCCGGCGCCCGCACCCGCCTCCACGGCCTTCAGCAGTTGCGCCAGCATATCATCCGAAACGTCGTCCTCCGACGCCGCCGCCGTCGCCTTGTCGCCCGACTCTTTCATACGGTTGATTGTCCGATGAATAGCATCGTTGAACGATTCCGGCGCCGGCGCTCCTCCTTTCTTATCGCCTCCCGCAGCAGAAACCGACGCAGCAGCCGCGGCACCCGCACCCGCAGCGGTAGCAGCGCCCGTGGCCGCCGCCGCGCCAGCTCCCAGATCAGCGCCCGATACGCCCTCTTCGGCCATGACGTCGGCCAAAAGCTGCTTGATGAAGTCGCCCGGTGGGATGCCGCTTTCCTCGAGTTGTTTGGTGAAGGCGTCGGCGCCTTGCTCGATGTCCGCGAGGTGGGCGCTGTCCGAGGCGGATCCGGATTGCTGGCCCATCATGTTCGCCATGTCCTTTTCGAGTTGCTTCATGAAGGCCGCTTCGTCGAAATCGGCATCGGCATCGGGAGGGGCGTCACCTGACGCGCCGGTGGCGGTAGTGGTAGTGGTAGTAGCCGAGGCGGCGGCATCTTTGGGCGCGGTGGGTTTGAAGTTATCGAGGACGTCTGCAGCGTGTGAGATTACATGTTAGTTTAGTTCAGGTGGTGTGCTTTGCATGTCACGTGGACAAGGACTGAGATGGATTGTTGAGGCGATGAAGTTCAGTTGTAGCGGTCATGCTTGGTGGGTGGTGCGCGGAGAAGTTTTTGGCGGGGTTGGAAGTGGGTTTGGTATCAACCTACCGTCTAGCTCGTCAAAGTCGGAGTCATCATCGTCGTCATCATCTTGCGCGGCAGCCTGGCTAGGTTGTTTCTGGGCTTGCGATTGCGTTGAATCTGTCGATGTCGAGGGGGGATTCGTGTTCGCGTTGTCTAAGCTACTCTTCTCTTTCTCCGTTGTGGTGGTCTGTTCGGCGGGGAGTACCTCGCAAGGATCGGCCGCGGGGGCCGCCGAGGAGGCCATGCTATCTGACTGGCCGAAGTACCGGTGACAGATGCAAGGAGGAGGATGTGTTCAGCGGAAAGAAGAAAGGTGAAGAGAGTTAGAGATGGCGCTGGGATGGAATGAATCTACTCTACGGAGGAAGAGGATCGCATGTGAAGATTGAGAGAAATGGAGGAGCGGAAGGCATGACTAAGCCGAGGGGCGGAGAAAGCCGACGAGCCGACCGCCGCGGTTGTTCGGTGGTGGAGGAATAATAACTATGGAATGAGTGTACAGAGTAGTTAGTTACTTCATACCGGGAGGTTCTCTGCTCTAGTACTGGTATAAAAAGAATTGGGATAATTCGACTGCAGGGTTGGGGACGGAGAGAACGAGTTCCAGGGGAGGCCATCGTGGCCAAGGAATTACCCCGGGGAAAGCAACTTCTACAACATACCACCTCCAAGTATGTACTTCGTATATTCGGTACTCCGAGGCGTCCGACGAGCTTCTAGATCCTACTCTGGAGTCCTCTCATTCCAATGCCAAGCCTGAAGTCATACTTTCCAGCTCGTTACATCGGTCGTCGGTAGGTCGTGGACTACCCAGCTAGAGGAATCTGTCCTGTCGATCCCTGCCAAGCGACCGGCTCGATCAGACCATCTCCCTGGCCTCAGATGATCGCATTCCATCCCACGGTGGCTGAACCTCGTGATGTCCTTTCGCTTGCTTGCTTCGATTCCCGGTCTCTCTCGTCCTTCTCCCCGGTGAGAGCTGAGAAGACAGACTGGCAGTGCAACAGACGCCAAGAGAGGGACTCGCACTCGGTACCGGTGTGCCTGTATTGTGTACGGTGTACTGGACTCTGTTCAGGGGCATCCCCGGATATTTGTGATCTCATCCTGAAGCGACTCGAGACTCGAGAGAACCTACTACTCCGTACTCCAAAGGTCCATAGCAACTCACCCCGGAAATGCCTCCCCCAAGTCACATGTTATTCCACGCGAAACCTGAGACAGTTATTATGATATGTATTATATAGTAGCATTGAATAGTTAGCCTCGAATAGAATACCGTAAGGGCCGTAACTGCCATACGGAAAACTCTGACGGGGCGAGTGACGGTCGGTCCCAAGCGGAACTTCTCCGCGGGCAAAACGCGCCTCCATTCGACGCCTCTAACGAACTACTCCAACTCTCGTGGTCGGAAGGGATTTTGACTCCGACGAGGGGAGCCAGCCAGGAGATACAGTACATGTTTTGCAACATTCCTTGGTGGTCAAGGCCGACGTTGGTTGCTCGTTCGGTCAGAGTCGGCCTGCTGTTGACCAGCGTTCCAGGCTTCCAGCTGGTTGCCAATTGCCTGTCACCGACTCTCTCCACTCGTTGCCTGCATGGGGTCAAATAGGCGAAACGGAGGCAGTGACGAGTCTGGTGCCTCGAACTAAGCGGATCTTCGGCCGGGTCTGACCTTGAGAAGTGGATCGCGTCGTGCCGTCGCCGAGAGAGAAGATTCTTACTGTACCTGCGAAGGGGGGAGAGGGGGAGGGGGAAATGACCTCATCTGAGGGATTCTGTATTCTGTCATTTGTCTTTTTCTTTGTCTTCTTTCAATTTAAACGTCTTGGGAGGTCGATGGTTGGAGGATGGAAGAAGGACAGAGGGGCGGGTGAGGAAAGGAAATAATAATAAATAAAAAATATGTAGACAACGGAACCCCTCATCCGCCGTCGTCTGCCTGACCCAAACCGACGCAGTGAACCTTCCTTTCTCCATCGTTGGTTCCTCCCGCACTTTTCTTTTTTTCTTTTTTTTCTTTTTCTTTTCTTTTTCTTTTCTTTTTTCCCTCGTGCTCTTTTTTCCCTTAATAACAATCCGGTTCTTTTTAGTAAATAATTTTACCTCACATCTTTCCCACACCTCCCCTTCTTCCTCCCTCTCTGCCTGCCCATCTCACCGTGCTGGTTATCTCTTTATCCATCGTCAATTTCCTTTATGTCACGCCTTTTACTGGCCCTCTTGCTAATCTCTGGCTTTACTCGCACGTCCCTTCCATCCGCCCAGCCGCGCGTTTCTTGCGCCTGATTCTTGTCTATCCCGTTGATTGTTCGCTTTAACCCACCCCGCCGGGGGAAAAAGGTTCCTGTTCTACGTATTTTTTTTATTCTTTATTTTTTTTTTTTTTTCCGGTGGTGGTTCTTGTCTACCCTAGAGCTGGTTAATCAGTCCACGACCATATCGGGGATCGGTGTATCTGGGGATTGATCGATTCCATTTTGGTCCCTATTCTTTTTTGCCTTCTTTTTGGTTTTTTTTTTATTTGATCTTTCTCCTCACGGATCAGGTGTGATTCACCACACACGTAAGGGGAGAAACGACGTCGTTATAAAAAAAAAAGGAAAGGAAAGAAGACAGAGGGCGATAATCGTGTCTCCCTCAATATAATTCCAATGGTCTCTATGGTGGACACGTCGCATTCAAATCAAAATGACATGGAGGTCGTACCTAAGCCCGAACCTCCCATCGAGGGATCAATCAGTTCCGCCGTGTCGACGCCCGAAGCTGAGGGCGAGATCCTGACGCAGGACGTGGCCCAGACGCAAAAGCGAAAGGGAGGAAGGAAACCTGTACGTAAGAAAAAAAACCGAAGCATCTTCCCCCTTTGTGAAATCCGGGGCCCCGCATTTTATCCTGGATTGTCGGCCCTTTTTATCTTCTTTCTTTTATCTTCCTTTATCTTGTTTGCTTTATCGCTCTATCATTCTGTCGTTCCTTCATCCATTTATCAGCGGCGTTATGCATCACAGCTCGTCCTGATTGATCGATTGTCTCTCCCTTATCACCTCATGCCCCCCTTCCTTTACCCCTTGTCCTTCTACCATTTGTTCCTTGTCTGTTCTGATCTCCGTCGGGCCCCGACCCTTTCTTCTTTTGCTTTTATTCTTTTTTGTTTCTTATCTTTCGGTTTATTGACCCAGCTCCCTAGATCTATGCCACCTCCGAAGAGCGTAAGCAACGCAATCGGCAGGCCCAAGCTGCGTTTCGTGAACGTCGCACTGAGTACATTCGCCAACTCGAATCCACTATCAAGCGCAATGAAGACACCCTACAGACCCTGCAACAAAATCACCGGACGGCTGCCGATGAGTGTCTGATGCTGCGCTATAAGAACTCCCTTCTAGAGCGTATCTTGCTTGAGAAAGGTACGTCATAGTCCTTGACTCCTCTCTGTCCCGTATCTTCCTTGTTTCTTCATTTCTCTTACGTCCCGTTCCAATTCCATCGCCCCAATCATCTGGCCCCTTCGGTCTAACCTTCATCAGGTATCGATGTTCAAGCGGAATTGCGCCTGAAGGCCGCCACTCCCGGCGGCTCCGGGAAACCCAACCCCATGGTGGCTAAGCCGCCGTCGTTAGAACGGGCGGCAATCAATCGAAATACGGCCCAGCGACATCCGACCGGCATCGCGCCCAAGGGAGAGCCGTTTGGTCTCTCGCAGAACCGGGATGGGGCATACGGTATCCCGTCGCCTCAATATCAAGGCACGCCCTCGTCGCACGTGTCCTCCCCGTCCCATGCCAAATCCCCGGGCTTTGGCTTCCAGGGCGCCATGTCGCCGGTGGGCGTCGATCCGCAACAGGCGCAGCAATCTCGGTCGCAGATGCTGTCGCATTCTCGAAATATCAGTCAAGCATCTCCACCTATGAGTGTCGCGCCGTCGGAAGGCGAGCCCAAGTCCGCCGTGCCGGGAACGGGTCCTCGCGCTGCTCGCGTTTCCTCTGCATATTATCCTTCCCCATTCCAAAAGCATTATGACCAACTCGGTAAGTCGATCGCTTCTGATGAGAACCAGTATTCCAGGGCAGGCGGACTGACTAGAACGATCAGAACAAGAATATGACGCCCAAGCGGACCTTATTGATGATGAGCATGAATCGTCGGTCGGAGCGTCTCCGTATGTGCCTGGCTTTAACCCGGCAGCATCAGTGCCCTCGGGTTCGCATTCCATGGGAGCTCAGAGTCTTGGGCACTTCAATCCTCACGCGGCGGAAGGATCCAACGGCGCCTATAATAATCCAAATCAACTTCTCGGCAATTACGAGCCCATGTTAGATGCAGATCCCTTCGGACTCAGCGCCAGCATGCATTTCCAGACTCCTTTCAGCTACGAGCAAAATAGTACCCGCCATTAACCCTCAACTTGTCATTCTTGTTCGGTTTGTCTATCTTGCGTCACGAATCCGCTCATGATCCGCCGCGTTATCATGTTATATCAAAAATGACAGCATCTGTCGGAATCTCTTATTATCATAATTTCTTTTTCTTTTCTCCCCCCCTCTTCTCTTTACTTTCTCACCTCTCCTCCCATGATTACCTCCATCCTGACCTTGCATCTTTCGTCATGGAACCGGAAGACAAAAGTTTTATACTTATATTACTTCGGAGCATTTTCTCGGCGCACGCGGTTGATACCATTTGTTTCTGCTGGTCATTTTGTTCGATGCAAAACAACCCCACAAAAGAAAGAAGAAGAATGGTTATTTGATTTGGTTTGATTTGATTTTCAGCACGAAAAAGGAAAAACACCAGAAAGATGGATAACGAAACTGAAGATAAAGAAAAAAAAAATTGTTGAACCGGAAAGAGAGAGAGAGGGAAAATGGACCAAAAAAAAAACCTGCAACATAAGAAACAAAACGAAAACACACTTTTATAGGAGACTACTTACTTCCCACTTTACCTTATGGATACATTTGATTATCATGTGCATGATTGTTAGCAATAATGTTGATGTTGGTTCAGCCGAGCTAGACTGTGTCTGTTCGGTCAACGACGAATGTTTTTCTCTCTACTCTATGATGGACATGTTGATAATTTTCTCCTTGTACTATTTCTTTTCACCCGCAACTGGTTGATGAGACGCTTGATTCTTGTTCTTCTCTACCTACACTTACTTCTTTCCATATGATATCCCCATTTGACTTCACAAATCCTCTAGTTACCGTAGACAGTAGCTAGAAAGATGAGAGGCAGGGAATAAGCAGTCCCCGAGCTCAAAGCCAACAGAGTGCAAACAGACAACAACTTCCTCCTTCTCATCCCCTCTCATGAAATAGTAATACCAATCCAAAGACCACCTCTACGGAGCACCTACTTAGTGAGCTATAGATGGTAGTTCCAGTTCACGCGACTTCCCTCTCAAATACCTACCTACTCCGTCCGGATAGACAGCGCGGGGATGGATATTCTTGCCTGAAGGGTGAGGCATCAACAACCATAACTCCCATCAGACATCTCCAAGTCACATGACCTAACCTCTAGAAAACCATAACCGTCACGAGATCATTGGGGTGGAATATAACAGATTTTGTATGGGTGCTAATGTTTATAACGCGCTGGCGTCGCCAGATCGTTGAGATTTTATGTGGAAGCTACGTATTCTGGGGAACATAGGCGCTGGCTATCAGACCCTTGAGAAGGAGATTTTGGGAGGAGGGAAGGGTTGGGCGGTCTGGGTGGCGGTGTGTAACTGCTGGGAAAGCGCGGGAGCGGAGGGACTATTTGCCCGGTTGGGTTTAACATGAGTCTCTAGCTCGTACTACTTACTTTTTCCTAATTTGTCCCAATATATTCGATGTGAGAACGGTGGAAGTATGCTTCCGATGCAATATGCTTCGCTTGCTATATACAAAGTACGAGCCTACGTACAAAAAGGGTATTGATATCTTCATCTGCAATGAATCTCAGTGATCAGGCACTGTCTATCACCGACGATGAGACGCCAGACTAGCCGAGCCACTCACACTCAGACTCCGACTCGTCGTGCCATCATCTCCATCTTCCTCCGGTGATGCCATCGCCACGCCAACCCGGAAGATACCCTCGCACCACTCCGAAAACGTATCGACGTCCCAGACGGCGTCCTCGCGCCCTTTACCCTTTCGCGTGCTGACCGCGTGTCCCTTGCTCTTCTCCGCGGAGATGTACTTATCGAAGAAATCCTCGTAGATTTGGATGACGCGGTCCTGGACCGCGCCGACGAGGGTTTCCCGCATGCGCGTGTCGTCGAGGTAATCGACCAGGCACTTGCGGAGGGCAGGCACCTCGGACTCGATGGTGCGGCAGGTGGGGATGATGAGTTCGCCGCGCTGGAGGTTCCGCGTGTCGATGAATTGGGTGGGGAGGGAGGCGGTCATTTTGGTGGCGAAGCCGTCGATGAAGTCGTTGATGACGGTGCGGAGGCGTCCGTCTAGCTCGACCTTGGCGTCGAGCATGTTTTCGACGACGCGTGGTAGGAGGCCGTGCCCGACGAGTCGCATCAGGTTGCGCGGGTTGAAGAGACCGCCGCGTTCGCGCAGCTCCCAGAAGGTGTTGGTCATGCCGGAAAAGTCGAAGGAGACCTCCGGGGCGACGTATTCGATGTCGAAGGCGACGATTTGCTGTTTGAGGATGAGGAGGTGGCTCATGAGGAAGAGTTGGCTGTCCGTGGCAGATTTGCTGCACATGAGGGAGCTTGCGTGGTGGAGGGATAGAATGGTTTGGTGGACGATTTGGTGTGCCAAGTCATCAAAGACGGTGGACTGGTCGTATGTTAGCTTGGGCGCCCATAATATCACAGGAGAGGAAAGGATAGAGAGAGAGAGAGAGAGAGGGTTACATTGACTAGTCGGTATATCCGGCTCAAAAGCCATATGGCCTTGCGCAGGGTTGGATACCAGCCACTCAAGGCGGTTTGCGATTCAAAATCCCACTTGGAGTCTTGATCCGGGGGCGCGTCGGTACCGTCCTCGGCTTGCTTGGCTGGAGCGGATAGGTTCACCAAGGCATCTGCAGGCGCAACCTTTCGGCCCGAGATCTGGCCTTCGGTTACCGTGATCGAGACCGGTCGGTTTCGAGCTGGGTAATCTAGATCCTCCGGACGGGGTTTGTACCGTTCGATTTCATCGCGGAGGAAAGCCTGCGCTCGGAAGACGAGACGAGTTTGAACATCCTCCAGTGCAGGCTGAATCAGAGAGGAGAAATCGAGCTGGTTGGCATCCGTGTGCTCTGCTTCTTCTTCCTGATCGAACAGATAGCGGGTCTGGAGAAGAGTGCAGAGTTGGCAGAGTCGGATGATCTTGTCTTCGTGAATGATCTTGGGTCGGAGGTGATCGTAGAGAGGTTCGCATAGCGTCTCCAGGAAATCGTATAAGCCGCCCTGGCCATGGAACCATTCTCCCCACAGATCAAACTCGTCCAAGCACACGCCGCGCACGTAGCTGATACTTCCGCGGGCGAAGGCGACAAGGTCCTTCGACGTACTCGGAGCCTGCGCGATATCATTGAGGTTCTTGTGCACCAGCGGAATGATGAGTTTGCCACGCGTGGCAGCATAGTTGGCATGAAGTTCGTTGAGAAGACTCTGGTATTCAGCTTCCGTCCCTTGATCAGGGTCCAAAGGAGGGACGGCTCTCTTTTGGATTTCAAGACCAATCTGCTTCAGTTCCGGTGCGCCAACCCTGAATTTGGCGTAGAGTAGGGCGGACATCGTTGTGTCATTGAGTTGCTTGTCCGCGATCTTCTTCGAAGCGCTTAGGTACACGTCACGCAGGGCGGCGACGAAGTGTCCTCGGATGAGGGTCAGAGCACGGGTTAGAAGTAGCCTGTACCTAGACCGATATACACTGGATTCCTTTTGATCCGGCTGTTCGAGAGTCAGTAAGCTTTCCTTGAACGCTGCTTATCCGGGCGATACGAACATGCGTCTCCATATAGTCCAAGCACTCGTCTAGCCGTCTGAGCATATCCGAGAAGTCCTGCCCGCGAACAGTGTTGCCCGCACCCGGCGCATTGAGCCTTCTGGACGCAGGGTCTAGGAACTCATAATACTGGAGATTCTCCTGGATGTCTAACGCCAATTCCGAGTCCCGTTTTTGAGCAGATAAGAGTCCTTCGCATTGTTTCTGAAATTTGGAGGTCTGCAATTCCACCGCCTGAAAGTCCTGGGACAGACTGCTGAGAATTTCGAGGGTAGAGGAGGTGTCGGTCAAGAGGGAGTCGAGGTGGGATTTGGACATCTGTAGTTCATGAAGACACGCTCTAATTCCCATAATGGTCAGCCTGGCTCCTTTGCCTAGCGCGCGCCCGCAACAGCACTTACTGGTACTCATCGTAGCTGGTTTCCAGCAAACTGTCTTCCACTTCATTATACCATTCGATGAAGTCTAGCTCATTATGAATTTCCGCAATCGCATCCAAACCCTCTGGCTCGGTTTTGGTCTCTTCCGCCTCCTGAGCCTGGAACTGCTGAGGCGGGCGAGACGGGACTGTTTGTCGACGAGATCGCGGTCCCTTTGTCTGCTGACGCATTGTGAGGGTGCAGTCGTTTGACGATCGTGAGTCTCTGCTCTTCAACCTTCAACCCTATGAAGAAAAGAAAACTTCCCGCAGTCCGCCCATCAGCCACAACAAACGGCGGGTCTTCAATGGTCAAACTTGTCCTCCGCTGGCCGCTTCAATGCGGTATTCTGCCGCCGCCCTCCGCCTCCGCTCCGACCGACGCAAGTCTCTCGGAGCTGGACACTTTTGCCTTCTGTTTCTGCGGGGAAAGCTAATTACTGAGTCTTACCCACTCTTACTTCAGGAGTATACATTATGCACCTTTGAGACTCAGGTCACAGGGCAATATGTGGACAGCTCGCTCGCGACAATCGGCGACGACCATCGTCGCCACCTCTCGCCGTCTTGCTCGAAATGGCCGGTCTGCCATACGGGAGCAAAAGAGATATGCCAGCAACCGTCCGAGGGTAGAAAGCCAGTCTGGCTCCTCGTCGCATTGGTTTCGCAATTCACTGGGGCTTGCAGGAACAGCAACTGCCGCATTCGTGGCCTATTCGTATCTAACGAGCCCCGGCATTCGGATCGAGAACCCAATAGACCCAAATGCGAAACCCCTGTCGAAGGTTACTGGGGAATTGGGTCCCGAACTCATTCAAAAGAAAAGGAGCGTGAAAAGCCCGGGTGTCTATGTGTGGGGAACGAATACCCACCGTGTTGTTGATCCGGACTCGAAAGAGACTGTGATCAAGACCCCTCGGAGGATCTCTTATTTCGACGACCAGGTGCTGAGGGATCTGAAAGTCGGAGATAAATCCGGTGCTGCAATCACCGATAAGGGCGACTTGGTCCAATGGGGCAAAGGCTATTCAGAGGCGGACTTCAAGCCCTCAAAGACTCTTACTGGCAAGAATTTGACCTCATTATGTATGTCTAGTGATCGGATTCTTGCTCTGTCCTCCGACGGAAGCGTTTACTCCTTGCCGATTGCGAGGGACGATCAAACGTCTGGCCGTAAGCTCAAGGAAGGCTCCTGGGTCCCCTTCTGGTCCGGAACGGCCGGGGTAAGCTATCGGCTGCTTCAGCCGAGCCTGAAATTGGGCGAAAGGATAACTTCTATCAGTGGTGGATTGGAGCATGCCCTCCTCCTTACAAGCAGTGGCAGAGTTTTCTCCGTTGCCTCATCCACTGAGAGCTACCCTTCTCACGGACAACTAGGTGTGCCGGGTCTGGCATGGGCCACCCGACCCCAAGGTCCAGTTGATACCTGCCATGAGGTCACGGCGCTCAAGGGATTCAAAATTGCACAAATAGCGACCGGAGACTATCATTCCCTGGCCCTTAGCAAGGACGGCAGCGTATTTGCTTTTGGCGACAACTCATTTGGTCAGTTGGGAATGCAATTTGATCCGTCATTGCCATTCAGCGATACCCCTACCATGATCCCCATCGAGAGGCTTTACCGCGGTAATATCTGGTTTCCCAAGGCCACCAGGATTGCAGCTGGAGGCGCCAACAGCTTCTTCACTGTAGATGCCAAACGGATTATCGGCCCCGGAGAAAATCCTTCGGCAATCCGTGATCTAGACCGCATCACCGCCGACACTTGGACCTGCGGCCGAGGCATATGGGGTGCTCTCGGGAATGGAAAATGGATTCATCTGCAAGATTCTCCCACCAAGGTGAAGCCATTGAGTGGTCTTTTTGAATACGACGAGCGAAAGAAGACGCTATCTCCCATCCGCTTACACGAGATCTCTGTGGGAACGACGCATGTGTCGGCAGTCATGGACAATAGAACCCATATGGACGCTTCTCCGACATCATCTTTGGACAACGACAACGATTGGGGCTTTGATGCGCTCTGGTGGGGAGGAAACGAGCACTATCAGCTTGGAACGGGCAAGAGGAGCAACTTATCCAAACCCAGCTACATCCTCGCACCTCATGAGGGTTCCAAGGAAGACAAAAAGGAAGAGGCGCGACTCCAGATCATGCCTCGCCATAAGGGCAAGGTCGGTTCGCGCACCGTCAGTATGGAGCAGCACGTTGTGTGTGGAAGGCACATTTCTGCCATCTACTCTTCTGTATAATGATTCCCTGAATATAGGGACATATGTGTATTATCCGATGTATTAAAGTTTTGTATTTTGTCATCAAAATGAACAATCTCATGTGTTGAACATACACCGAACATCTTCGTTGAGGCGTAGAGTGCAAACCGAGCAAACACACTTCGATTCCGCGGAAGTAACGCTCGGACCACCGCTTATCCAAAAAATTTCCCTGCGCAAAAAAGAATCCAGTCCGACCAACCATTTCTCACCATCCAGGAATTACTGCACCATGCCCCGTGAAAACCAGAAACGAGGCCGCCGTGCCGCCGAAAAGGCCGAAAAAGATGCATCGAAGCGAAAGCGCGACGAAGCGCCCGAAGATGCCGCGCCCAAGCGATTGAAGCCCTCGACGGACGAGATGGAAATCGAGGCCCCCGAGTTCAACGAAGGCGCCGACTACATTCCCCTCGAGGAACCTCAAGATCAAGAACAAGGACAGGATGGTGCGCCGTCGAGTGACATGCCTTTCTACGGTCTTCTCGATCCCGAAGAGCAGGAATATTTCTCCCGCGCCGGCGAGATGCTGGAATTGAACCAGTTCCAGGACGCGGAGGAGCGGAGACTATTCATCGATAGCGTGTACAGGGAGGCCAATGGCAAGGAATTGAAGATCGCATGCAGTCAATCTTGCTCTCGACTTATGGAGAAACTTATGTCGATGTCCGACATTCGCCAGATCCGGAGGTTGTTCAATAAGTTCCTGGGCCATTTCCTGCACCTCGTTCAGCATCGGTTCGCGAGCCATTGCTGCGAAACACTGTTTATCAACGCGGCGCCTGGTGTGACGCAAAAGCCATCAAAGACCAAGGAGATCAAAGACTACGGTGACGAGGAGGACGAGCCGGAACCCGAGCTGTCGCTTGCGGAGATGTTCATGCAGGTCGTCCAGGAGCTGGAAGGAAACTGGGGATACTTGTTGACGGAACGGTTTGCATCGCATACAATACGAGTTCTTCTGTTGGTTCTTGCCGGTGAGCCGGTCGATCTCTCAACAAGCGACTCGGTTGTCGCGAGCCGAAAGAAGGAGAGAGTGGGCACCGTGAACGCCGAATCGACACAGGATGGAGATGCTGCTCCGCAGAAAAAGGGAGTGCCGGAGAACTTTGAAACCACATTGAAGAAGATCATGAGCGATATGGTGTCCGTGCTGGATGATACTTATCTGCGAGCATTGGCCACCCACCCCGTGGGTAACCCCGTACTCCAGGTGCTGGTTTCTTTGGAACTGTCCCATTTCGGAAAGTCGAGTGCGAAGGATCCGAAATCAATCACGAGAAGACTCATTCCTGACGAGAACTTTGAGGAGGGCTCCGAGACCTCGAATTTCATCCGGGGCCTGCTGTACGATCCCGTGGGGTCTCGCCTCCTCGAAACCATTGTGCGCTGCATGCCTGGAAAACTCTTCAAAAGCCTTTACAAGAACTTCATGCGCGACCAGATCGCTTCGTTCGCTCGCAACACCACTGCCGGATACGTTGTTCTCCGGGTGCTAGAAAGACTCGGAAAGGACGACCTCCAGAGTGCTATGGAGTCGATCGTTAAACAAATCCCTAACCTTCTTGAGCGGTCTCGGACAAATGTGCCTAAAGTGCTGATCGAGCGATGCGTGGTACGAGGCGTCAACACGGCGCCGCTTGCTCAATCTATGGAAGCTGCCTACGACAAGGACCCCGTCAAGAGACTGAATCAAATCCTACGTCTCGAGGAAACCACTCAGGACAACGAGGGACCCGAATCGCAATCAAAAGAACCTGGCTCTGGTCAGGCATCTAACGCGGAGAAACTGCACGGCTCGCTGCTTGCCCAAACGATGTTGACAGCCCCCGGACCGATGAGCGGACTGATCTTCTCGAGCTTGCTAGCCCAGTCGTCCGAGACGCTCCTACAGCTGGCCAAGGACCCTACCGCCTCCCGAGTCCTCCAGCAGGCTCTTACTCTCCCGACTTCCACGCCTCAATTCCGCCGACAGTTCACCACGCGCTTCACGAGTCACCTAAAGGACCTTGCGCTCGACAGCAGTGGATCCCACGTCGTAGATTCCTTATGGACAGCCACTCAAGATCTTTATTTCGTCAAGGAGCGAATGGCGCAGGAACTAGCGCAACACGAGTTTGCGCTTCGAGATTCCTTCGTCGGTCGCGCCGTTTGGAGAAACTGGTCCATGGATCTGTACAAACGACGACGGGGAGAATGGGCAGCTAAGGCTAAGGGCATTGATCGTCAGGACGGTTCTGGAGAACGACCGAAGTCGAAGATTGAGCTGGCACGGGAGAGGTATGCTGCAAAGGCGGGGGAAAACAAGGCAAAGGACAACCCGAATTTTGTGGCTGTGAAGAATAAATAATCGAAGGATGTCTGAAGGATGGATGGATGATTGAATGTATTTACTCTCAAGCTAGAATTTCTTCGATCCTGAGGCCTGCATGGGTCAGGTGATTAACCGCGGGGTCGAAAATAAAGAGACTACCCCAAACGTCTTAAAAGAATCACGTACATACAATTAACACTCAACACCGAGATGCCTCCATAGAGATGATCGCCAGATCCACCCCAGACACCAGTGGTTGTCAACCATGCAGTGCCGTCCATTCGACATGATGTCAGACCCGCTCGCCCTCTCGCCATCTTTTCTCCACCGAGATCGGGAGGGGCGTATCCTCGGGTTCGCTCATAGGTAGAGGAATTCTCCGGCTTCTGAACTCTCATAAAATGCGCAATTGATTCACCGCAATTCGACCCTTATAAGCTCACACCGCGTTGATCTGCTCTACAAATTCCTGTTCTCAACTCGAGAATTGAACAGCATAGATGGCCGTGCCCGCAGCGTCTAGCCGCGCAGACGAAGTGCGAAATGTGAGTCAGACTACCTGAGCCGATTACTCCTAGCACCTATTGGTGGAAATTGGACCTGTTGCTAATTGTTTAATCCTGGACTAGCTTCTGAGCGCCGTCGAAGACCTTCTTATCCCTTTTATCCGCTCTGCAGACGATGACTCCTTGAACAAAGTGCAGCAGTTGAAAAATGGCGTGAACGGATCCAATGGCTTGAACGGAGTCCAGCACCCGAGTACTTCGTTGGTCGACTACAAAAAGCCCGACGATTTGCAAAAGATTCTCCAATTACAGCTTCCAGAGCAAGGCACGGGGCAGGATGGGTTGGTCGAAGTTCTCCAGAAGATCCTGCGCTACTCCGTCAACACCTGGCACCAGGGTTTTCTCGACAAGCTATATGCCTCAACCAATGCCCCAGGAGTCGCCTCGGAGCTGATCCTGGCGGCTCTGAACACAAACGTCCACGTGTATCAGGTGTCGCCGGCTTTGACGGTGATCGAGAAGTATACCGGACGGCAGCTGGCCGAGCTCTTCGGGCTGAACGGCCCTCGAGCCGGGGGTATTTCGGTGCAGGGCGGTTCCGCGTCCAACACAACGTCGATCGTCATTGCGCGCAACAACCTATTCCCAAGCACGAAAAAGGATGGAAACGGTGATTACCGGTTCGTACTGTTCACCAGCGCCCACGGTCACTACAGTATCGAGAAGGCGGCGCAGATGCTGGGTCTTGGAAGCAGCTCGGTCTGGTCGGTACCTGTGGACAAGCAGGGCCGGATGATTGCGTCCGAGCTGGAAAAACTGGTCCAGACGGCGCTGAAGGAGAATCGGACGCCGTTCTACGTCAACGCGACTGCCGGGTCGACCGTCATGGGATCCTTCGACCCCTTCAACGAGATCGCCGCCATTTGTAAGCGATACAACCTCTGGTTCCACGTCGATGGCTCCTGGGGTGGCTCGTTTGCCTTCTCCAGGCGGCAGAGGGAGAAGCTCGCCGGCGCTGAAAAGGCCGACAGCATTGCCATCAACCCGCACAAGATGCTCGGTGTCCCCGTCACCTGTTCCTTTCTGCTAGCCGCCGACCTGCGACGATTCCACCGCGCCAATACCCTCCCCGCCGGATACCTATTCCATAACGAAGACACCGAACCGTCCGACGAGGACTCGACAGGTGAGCCGGAATCCGAGCTGGCCGTCGACTCCCCCGAGGTGTGGGACCTGGCAGACCTGACCCTGCAGTGCGGCCGACGCGCCGACTCCCTCAAGCTCTTCCTCGGCTGGACCTACTACGGCACCGCGGGCTACGAAAAGCAGATCGACACGGCCTGCGACATCGCGACCTACCTGGCGACCCTAGTCGCGGAGCATCCCGACTTCATCCTCGTCAGCGAGAACCCGCCCCCTTGCCTGCAAGTGTGCTTCTACTACGCGCCGGGCCGAGAGTTCGTGCATCCGCGCGGGATCGTCTCCAACGAGACCGAGCGTGGCAAGGCAAACAGCAAGGTTACGGAGCAGGTGACGCACGCCATCGTCAGCCGGGGATTCATGGTGGACTTTGCACCGCCCAGCGGTGACGAGGATGCGGTCGGCAACGGGAAGTTCTTCCGCTGCGTCGTGAACGTGCAGACAACCAAGGAGACTGTCGAGGCGCTGGTGCAGGCTATCCAGGACGTCGGTCCTGGTATCGTCGAGCAACTGAAGAAGGCCCAGAACGGGTCAGTGCCGTCGAGGAGACCGGGTGAGAGGGGCCATGGACCTGTGGTCCACCATGCATGATCTACTAATCTTGTATTGGAACCGTCAGAGGCTGATAGATATGTTTTCGGGTGAGCTATTTCGAACACTTTCTTTTGGGGGGGGGGGGGGGTGAATGTCAGAAAAGATCTTCCATAGAGTATATATATGTATAAATGATATTACGAACACGGGTCAAACCCGTAGGGCTATTGGCATAAAGAATAGAAAAGAAAATAGGGGTGTAAAACCATACGATTTATATCAATCACACCCACATTCGTAAAGTCATCTGGCCAACAACAACAACAGAACAGCTTCCCTAACGGACCAACTAATTACCGATCTCGGCGCGCCGCTCAAGCACACTTCTAGCCTCCGACTCCGCCAGGGTTTCCACCCCCAGCTCGGTAAGAACCTCCCTCGCGCTTTCATTGTCTTTGAACAGCCTCTTCTCGACTGCCCATAGACCGAGTGCAGGGTCGGTACCTCCACCGAGAGGATCATGGGCGTTAGAAAAACCAGACTCGTCTTCGTGCTGCGATGCGTAGGCACTAAGTCCCAGAAGAAGTAAGCCCTCGGACAATTTCTGCAGCACTTTCGCCGAGCCGCCGGTCGGGGTGGCAGGGCCGAGAGCCACGTCGACGACGTTGCAGAGGTGATCCACATCGCTGATGAGTTGCGCTGCGCCTGCTGCCGAGAAGGTGTTTTTCATGAGGATGGTGCCCCAGAGGTAGGTTTGGATGGCGAGGAGGACCTGTCGGATGATACGGCGCAATGGGGCAATGCCTAATGTTCGGGACAGGAACGAGATCTCGGTGGACAAGGTGCGCATGGCGGGGGTGAGATCGGAAGACGGGGGCACGGGGCCAGTGGAGGATGTTGACGGGACTGAGATAGTTGTCCAGGTGGACACGCGAGAATATGGCTTCAAGGCGGATCGCACGTTGGAGGTGAGAGTGGAAGTGATGATGGATTCGGACCGTAGACGGAGACGACGGTATGCGGAAGCGGTTTCGTCAAAGAGGGCTCCGTCAGAAGTCGTGCCATTGTTGCCACTGTCCTCGGAGCCGTTGTTGACAGCCGGAGAGGTTTTGGAGGCGACATCCGCTACTGACATGGAACCAGCAACATTTTTGCCTCCGTCGTGGTTCTGTCGAACCCGCTCTTGGAGCTCTGACCAGAGCTCGACGAAGAATACCTCGTTGCTCCAGTCCTCCATCTTCTTCTCGAGGTATTCGGCGCTTCCGAAGACCCTGCACAGTCGTTCCAGCCCTGCAACTCCTTCCACGCTGGCACCGTCTGTCCCTTGCACCGTGCGACCGATGGTGGACGTCATTGCAAGGTAGGCTTCCAGAGCGGAGTGCAGGCGTTCGTGGAATTGGTCGAAGATCGTGATTTGGATATCAATAAGAAAACGCAGCTTTTGGCTGAATGATGATAACGGTTGATAACGCTCTGTGATGGTCTCTAACAGGTCATTCACGCGAATAGCTGCCTTTGTGGGTTTAGTCGCTGAAAACTCGACGCCATCATAGTCAATGTGACCACTGTCAGGGGTATCAACAATATCCTTGTAGCGAGCAAGAGCAAAGTCCTTCTCGACCTGAAGCCAGCAGTCGAACCAGCCTTCCTTAGTCAAAATATCCCATGTGATTCCCTTCCAGTTATCGTCGCTATAAGGGTCTGGTAGGTAGTTCCAACTCTCTCGAATGTCGTTGTCGAAAGTCATCAACTCATGAACCAAGTGGCTTAGAAGCTGAGGGTGCTCGGGGATTTGAGGAAGAAAGCTGGTGATTTTCTGCCTGAGCATAGGCAGGATAGCCGTGATGTATGCATGCGAGGCGTCGTTGAAGTTCCACTCTAAATCGGACCCAACAGCCTGGGCCTTTTCATCGAAGACGGGCTGGAGGGAGGATATGAAGAAGCCTCCGAAATTGTTGATCAAGTCCAGAACATGAGACAGGAAGTATTCCGGCTGCAGAACACGTTAGACGATGGATGGATGGTCGAGTACTCTCAGGGTATGACATGCCTTATCGAGCCGGTTAGTCGGTTTGTTGCCACTAAAGTGGTATTTGAAGCGAAGCTCCAGAGGGTGAACCATGACCTCCAACGGAAGCAAGATAGGCGGTTCAACGTTCTGGTGGTTTGCGGTAACGTTGCGACTCTTCAATTCCCTAGCACAAAGTCAGACACTGAAGTAAGATGCGAAAATGGAGGGAGTCCTCGTACGGGGTCTGCAGGTCGAGTAGCAACTCAACATTGGTTTTCCACTGCGACTTCAGATCCTCGGGGAATTGCAGCTCCTTTGATGGCCATTTCATTTGCTCCAACGTTCCTTGGAGTCGTCTAGTAAAGTCGCCCTTCAATTGTTCCCTGAGGGCCGACGCCAGCTTTCCGACGTAGTCGACGAGATGGGGTGCTGCGCCTTCTGCTGCAGGCTGAGCTTCTACTAGTAATTGGACAATATTTCGGAGTCGGGTGTAAGGTGCGATTGCCAGCTGGGGGGCGGATTGAATGTTCTTCAGGGCTTCCTTGCTGTATACCTTCTTAGCGGCCAGGCGATTATGGGATGTTTGGATGGTGGGCACCTCAGTTCCTCTGCTTCCTTGAGTAGCGTCACATAGCCTCTGGAGATCTCAAGTCGTCGTAGTTTCTCGATTCCCTCCTCGAACCGCTTCGCAGCCTCGTCGCTAGCATCCGACTTCGTGATGGTTTTCAGGCGCCGGTCGATGTCAGCCTGCTGTTCTTTGAAGGCCTCGGCTCGCTTTCGGGTGGCTTCTACATGGTCGTTCGAAGCCTTTGTGGCGTTTGAGAGAACTTCTTGAGCTTCTGCTAACTATCAAAGATGCGTTAGTTGATAAACGTTGTGACCGCGGGGAAAGACAGTACCTGTTTCCGCTGCAGGTCATGTTGGGCACGGAGACTCGAAAGTAACGAGTCTAGACTTTCGAAATCCGCCGAGACCTGGATCTTATCATTCAGGTAGTCCTCGACTCTCGTTCGCTCGTGCGGAGACAGGGTAGACGTCGAAGAGGCCATTGTTTGAGGGTGGTGGTAGCAAGAGCCAAGTTGCAAGCCGCAAGGTGTCGCCCATCACCGCCTCAGGCGAATTGCCGACCATCGCAAACAACCGCCAACTTCCATTCCGTCATCGCTTTCTCCGTCCAGGCATCATGGCGCCTGCTTCAGCAATGAACCCCATTGATACCAGTTATCCTGATAGATGATGCTCCAAAATGTCAACTCCTACCAAGAAACGAAAAAGAGACGTGCCGGAGTCCTCACCGCAGCGCAATCGGAGCATAGCGTCATTCTTCCGGAGTCAATCTGCGGCCAAAGCAGAGCAGCCCTCATTACCACCTCCCGAGGATACCGAGCAGACCCTCTCCGACGAAGCTCTTGCCCGTAAGCTTCAAGAAGAATGGAACCAACAGGAAAATACAGCTCCGAGACTGGAGACCGATACTCCAAGAAACGTGACCGCGACCGCGACCGCGAGCGATCCTCCTGCGATATCCGATGACGGCATTTCGCGACCGAGCAACCCAGAACCCAAGAATAATAGCACACTGTCCTTACAATCATCCACTGGTACAGAAGATACGGTGTCTCTCGCGGTCCCTTTCGATCAAAGTCCTCTGACGTTCGATTCGCGGAAATATGCGGAGGAGTTGAAATCGCACTGGGCGGCGGAAGGTGGCGATGCCTCTTACGCCTTGTTGACTCGGGCTTTCGTTCTTGCCAATTCGACCACGAGTCGCATACGCATCGTGGATACCTTGGTGAACTTTCTGCGGGTTCTAATCGAAGGAGATCCTTCAAGTGTTCTCCCCGCGGTCTGGCTTGCGACGAACTCCATCTCTCCGCCATACGATGAGTTGGAACTGGGACTTGGCGGGTCCTCAATTTCAAAAGCGCTTAAGAAGGTCTACGGCCTCAACAGTCACGGATTAAAGTCGCTCTACGACAAGTACGGAGATGCAGGCGATGTTGCGTTCGAAGCTAAGAAGAAACAGAGCTTCACGTTGATCAAACCGAAGCCGCTCAAGATCAAGGGTGCATACCAGTCACTCGTAAAGATCGCCGCCAGCAAAGGTAGTGGCAGTCAGGAAACGAAGCAGAGAATTGTGGAGAAGTTATTGCAGGATGCTCGGGGTGCGGAAGAGAGTCGCTATATCGTCAGGACTTTGGTACAGAATCTGCGAATTGGAGCTGTCAAAACAACTATGCTCATCGCTCTTGCTCGAGCATTCCTGTACTCCAAACCAAACGGTGCGGAATTTTCTATACCCACCCAACAAGAGCTTGCTCGTCTCAAGAAAGAAGACCTCGCGGAAACCTACAGTAGTGCTGAAGAAATTGTCAAGGCTTCGTATGCCAGGCACCCCAACTACAATGATCTTGTTCCCTGTCTTCTCGGGATAGGGGTCACGGAAGAACTCCTGCTGCGGTGTGGACTACAACTTCATGTGCCATTACGACCGATGCTGGGTAGCATCACGCGGGATCTTTCGGATATGTTGACGAAGCTGCAAGGGCGAGATTTCAGCTGCGAGTACAAGTACGACGGACAGCGCGCCCAAGTGCATTGCGACGAAAGCGGGAAAGTATCGATATTCTCTCGTCACCTGGAAAACATGACCGAGAAGTACCCAGATCTTGTGTCGTTAGTCCCTCAGATTAGAGGAGAGAGCGTATCCAGCTTCATTTTAGAAGGCGAGGTTGTCGCGGTGGACGAAGATACCGGTGACCTCCAAGCCTTTCAAATCCTGACCAATCGAGCGAAGAAAAACGTCGACATCGGGACCATCAAGGTAAACGTGTGCCTCTTCGCATTCGACCTGATGTACATGAACGGGGAGCCCCTGCTTGACCGATCCTTCCGCGAACGCAGGGAGCTTCTACGGAGTCTTTTCGTCGAGATACCGAAACGGTTCACATGGGTGAAAAGCATTGATGCGACGTCTGGAGATTCCGAGACGGTTCTAGAGTTTTTCAAGAGCGCCACGGATACCAAATGCGAGGGTATCATGGTCAAAGTTCTTGACAACCTGCCCAAAAATGGTAATGGGAACGGCGAGGCTTCTACGGACGGCACCAAAGAACCTGAACAACAACAACAACCACGGCCTTCATCTAGCACGGAAGACAAAAAGCCTGCCAAAGGTACCCGACGCAAAGCCCTGCTGTCTACCTACGAACCCGACAAACGCCTCGATTCGTGGCTCAAGGTCAAAAAAGATTACAGCACCTCGTCCGAAACCCTCGACCTCATCCCCGTCGCCGGATGGCACGGCCAAGGCCGAAAAGCCAAATGGTGGTCACCCATCCTCCTTGCCGTCCGGAACCCGGAAACAGGCACCCTAGAAGCCGTCACCAAATGCATGTCGGGCTTTACGGATAAATTCTACCAAGCCAACAAGGACAAGTACACCGAGGGGAGCGCCAACGTGATTTCACGACCCAGCTATGTCGAGTATGCCGGCGAGCCAGACATCTGGTTCGAGCCGCAGGAGGTCTGGGAGATGGCATTTGCGGATATCACGCTGAGTCCGACTTACACCGCTGCTATCGGGCTGGTGAGCGACGAACGGGGCCTCAGCCTCCGGTTTCCGCGATTCCTCAAAGTCCGCGAAGACAAATCCATCGACGAAGCGACCACGTCGGATTTTCTGGCTCTGCTTTGGAGAAAGCAGTCTGAGAAGGCACGTCAGGAAGAAGCAGAGCAGCCAGTGCAGGAGGAAAACTTGGAGGAATGAAGTGTCCTTCTCTCAAGAGCAGATCCAATAGATATTGTGGCTATTGGTTAGCTGGTTGGTTTGGCTCTCTATTGTAGAAGAATCAGGTGCTTCGAGCAATCCG
>JANFQY010000190.1:0-62392 GCA_025592935.1 Aspergillus ostianus | reverse complement strand
TGGGGCTGTTCGTCAGGTGATCAACCACGGTACTCGGAGAAGCGGGCGGGCGGTGATGACAATACGGCGTATTGGGCAACTATCCCAAAGCAGGTAAAACTAACCGCAGGCGGCAATTCAGGTCCGCCGTTTACGCGGCAAACCTGACCCCCATATATCCTCTATGTATTTAAGCTCTTACCAACACCCATTGCATCTAGGCTGATCCAAGTAGAGCATTCTTGACGACGGCTTTCTCTGATTGTTGGTCATAATGAAACCAACAATAGTTACCTATTGTCGAAGAGGTAATGATACGAATTGATTGTGGAGAACTCAAAGGAAAAATTGGTGCATGTATAGTTCTTTCAGCTTCCACAAGGGGCGGAAGTGTAAGGCGAACACTTACCGGGCCGTGTTCATATGCTTGTATGCATTATTGTCAGCCTTGCAGAAGCCACATCATCTACAGCCTCCTCACGGTTAGTACACGAAGGCAGAGTCACTCTACAATTAAAATCCCAGCCGCCTCCCAACAAGCCTCACTAGACTGCTGGCAACAGAGCCCGAAACAAGAGCGTGGCGGCTAGAAGAGTTGAGCCAGAAGGATAATTGTCGTTAAGGAGAAGGAGAATCAGAAAAAATATCTGCACTAATGTTCACCCAAACTTCTCGTGATAGTCTGTGGCCCAGCATCCAGGATGAAGCAACGCAGCGGTGATAATGCCTAGAACCTACCACTCTATCTACTACTCAGACTAAGATACAGGAATAGAATGTGCTACATGCAACAATGGTGATGGCTCTTCTAGAGGAAGCCACCAAGGCATTCAATCATGGTTGGATTCAGCGTACAGGTAGGCTAAGTTTGTCAATGCTCTAATTGTACATTAATGCCAGCTGAAGCATCTTCAGCCTCAACCTTTCAAGGCCTTACTGTTACTTGCTCAGGCTTTCCAGCTGCGCGAGAAGTTTCCCCGAGTACGTCTGCTCCAGATTATATCTGTACCGCTGACCGTGACCATGTCCCATTCCTCGAATATTATCCTGGACAATTTGCAGCTCTCTTTTATGCTGTTCGAGCTGCTCAAGAAGAGATGAATACTTTGGTGTCATTATATCAAGACTGCCTTGATCATGTACTGCTTCCATTTGCTGTATGTGGGCATGAGCAGCTCCGATTTTGGAATTTTGGGCCTCAAGCTCCGTCGAAAGGGGCGATAGGGCTTGTACATTCGAAGCGCCAGCCTGAGGTTTACCAACTTCTCGATTCTGCGATGCCTCAAGTAACCTGAGCTTGTCTCTGATCATTTTGTTCTCCTTGCGTTGTGCGTCGAGGTCCCTCCGGAAACTCGACAATCTTTGATGATGTAATTGTTCCATAGTCACCTTTAAGTCTTGTTGTGTCCTTTCAGCAGCGGCCAGCTTGGCATTGATCTCAACAGTGCCCTGGCGCAGCATCTCAGCGGATTCTCTGTCCTTGTCTGCAAGAGCTTCCTTCATCATCTTGCGAAGGTCATCTAGTTCTTTCCTCCATCGGGAACGCTCCTTCATCAATGCATCTTCGACCGCTTTTCCGGCATCTGTCTCATCCAGGGATTTCTTTTCTATTACCATCTCACGCTGAATAGCAAGTACTCTTTTCTTATTGGTCGAGTGGGAAGCCGCATAGAAATCGATGAGCCTCTTCGCGGACTCGAAAGTATTGTCATGCCGACGATGTTTCGAGCCTCTTGCAATCATATCACCCCAGTATTCTGGGGTGGTAACCAGCTGTTCTTCTCGCCTGGAACCGTCGGCCGGGAAAACAATGTCCCACATAGTGGTAACAAGCATGGTATTCTCCAGAGCATCTGGACCACACAACTTCTTCAGCATATGGAGAGTGCTTATGGCAGAGCGGGGCATTCGGTTGTCTGTGATTCGGTGTAGATATAAGATGCCATTCAGGACGACTTTTTGAGAGAAGGATTCGGTCAGCCATCCAGCAATCTCTTGTAGAACTTGGAGATCTGTTCGGGTTGTGTCATCGAAGCCAGGTGTGTCGAACAGCCATATATTACAGAAGGTGCTGTATTTACAGCGGTATATGGCTACTTTCTGAGTGCCTGACATCAGTCCAGACAGGAGTTAGCTGTAGCGGACACCGCGTTGCCTCAAGGGGGAAATGATTTGTTTCATACAGGCAGTTAAACCAACCCCAATCTCTACCTTCTTGTCCGTGACGAGAGAGATAAATGTGCTCTTTCCGGCTCCTGTAATCCCCATGACACCAATGAACACATCAAATACCTGCGGTGTTGCCTCACGAAAAGCTTGTCCATGAACGGTGGCTTGTTCTGCAGTTGAAGTCAACGTGGAATTCGGAGTTGGGGTATTTGACAAATGTCGATCTTCATCCGCGGAATGATGGGACTCTGGTGCCTTTTGGGTTGGCTCGGACTCAATACCCTCATAGCGTCTTTGAGAGGGGCGGTCATTATTGGGAAGTTGCTCCCCATGCCCACTGCCCCAAAAGCGGTTTTTGAAGGCATCTAATCAAGCGTCAGAGAGCATTCCCATCTCTAATCACTCTTCTGTGGTAGATTCTGTGAACTCGCCTGGCATATTGCACCACAAGCCATCAAGTAATTCTGTAATGGAGAGATTGAAAGTCAGAACATAGACAGCAATCGATCCCCGTTGGTTCGCATTCTTACTTTTGATTGAGGGCAGAAAAGTCACAGCCGGGATAGGAACCATCAGCAGAAGCTCCTTGGCCGCGGCCGCAGCGACGGCAGCCGCATGCTCCTGCCATTGTTTGTTCTTGTGAGAGTCTGCATAATCGCAGATGCCTCGAATGACAATGCATGGCCAGCTAAGGCTCAGGCCAGCTGCCTCCATCTCAAAGCACAGCACATTGTTATCAAACCTTTCGTTTATTTCATCCCGGTAGTGGGCATATTTTATCAGCTGATTTCCAGAGGCAATAAGGCCATAATGGACCTTCATGTCTCGGGGTTCTTGCTCAACACTCCTTTTTTGATCACAGCCTTCACAGTTATCGTTCCCCTCAGGACGCATGACATGCTCATAATTCGCTGGGAAAAGTACGTCCTTCAATTCCGCCGGCTTGGGATACTGCAGTGCCAGGTTTGGATTTTCGTGTTTCATCTTAGTCAAGAACATAGGTATCTTTGTGCCACGAGCACGATGCTCGTTCTCAAGCTTTGAGACAGCGTTGAGGAGTTCATGCGGGGGAGGGTGGAGACTTCCTGTTTGCCTGAACTGGCCCCCCTGTCCCGTCTTTCCAGAGTCCCATTGCACAACCCCGGGGTGGTTATCGCCCGGTGTGCCGATTACCACGTCGCCGAGACGAACTTTTCCAGGTACACCACCTCCTATACCGACCATGAAGCTGAACTTGATGTTTGGGAAGGTCTGGATCATGATTGTTGCAACGGTCGCGCAGGCGTTTGTCCCAATATTCCCCTTTGGCAGGCATACGATGACAATGTTGTGTTCGCCCATTTTGCCTAAGGTATAATTATTCGTGTCTTTGGCAGGTTGCTCAAGTCCGGGGTGTTTGTCATCCAACATGGCTTCCGCTGCGGTGAGTTCCTTGGATAATGCGCAGATCCACCCTACCGTGTAACTTCCATGTGTCAAGCTTGCCATGGTCAATGTCTATCGCTTCTCGACTAGTCAAACGGCGTTTGTTGCTCAACAATAACTCTCTTACTGAGAAAACCTCGCCTATCGTAGCTCGCTTCTCTGAAGGACTTGGCGATGGAAATGGGCAAGAATAATAGACTCGCAATATCGACTAGATGTTTTTTGACGATCACTCACGTTGATCAAGTGCGCTTGGATGCCCAAGGCAAGGAAGCTAGCAGTTTAAAAGTTTCGACACTAGGAGGTGTTGGAACATTCGTATATCGCTGTCAGGGATGGGGTGAAGGCTACATGGGCCTATGTGCAGGAGACAACACTAACAAAGCGAAAGCTTGAGCTGGGCTTGGATGTCTGTCCATTTTAAATGATGCAATAAATTGAGGGAGATCGCAAGCAGCGTGACGTGGCCGTGCAGATTATGTAGGAAGATGGAAAAGATCTTCCGAAACGCCCTGCAAAGGCTACGTGGTTGGTGAAATCAACCACCTATGAAGTCCATATCCTTTTCAGCTGAATCGGGTAGATTGGATATTAATTAGACAGGTCTGCAGCTGACTCATTACATTCATCCTATACCCAACACACCCCGCCTTCTTTGAGCGCCTAATGCTGCACATTCGAAATACTTCCCCTTCTCACAGATTTCGCAGTTACAGGAGGGGCCCACTTAAGTGCATAATTATGTGCGATCTGTTTTTAAACGCATAAAAACGGCATATTTTCCACAGCAATCTGGATTAAGACGTAGGCAAGAAGAAACCCGAGAATCTGAAGCAAACTAGAACCCCTCTATCACTTTTTGAAAGCTCCCGTTCGTAGAAATCACATCCTGATTTTGTAGTAGGAAGGACGTAGGAGAGGATATGTAAGTAGGAGACTGTATGCTGTCTGCCTTAGCAGCAAACAATTGAGAATAGTGCATTTTTATGAGGCAATGTGAAGGATATTGCGAATGCTGTGGCCAGAGGGGGTAGGATATGGAAGGCTAAGAGTGGAGGAATTAAGCAGGAGACTGGAGTTAGTATAGAGACAGTCAGTATTTCATTCCAACATGCTAGTGGAAGTCCAAATAACCATGTTATGTATGGTTCTATATATAACTGATGGATAAAGCCCTCGAATGGGACCAACAATGAAAGCAAGGAAGAAAGCGGGAAACAGAATGATTACATGACCACACATCCACGCCTTTGATTTCGCTGCACCAATTGCAACTCCTCCTGGAGCCGCCTGATCTCGCTGGTGTATTCCTTTTGGACCAGCCTGGTTTCGTACTCATTCTGAAGCTTCAGCGCTTGAAGGTCGCTCTCCTGCTTCAAAAGCGCTCTTTGGTGATCCAACTGTTGCTGTAATGCCATCTCTCGGTGTTCGCGGATCTCCTCCTCTCGTTGCCTCCGGAGCTCTTCCATACTTACTTGAAGCTGATCTCGCTTCCTTTCCTGCTCCTGTAGTCTTCTTTCGGTTTCAGCCCGCTCTACCAGGATCTGTTTCTGAGTCTGCTCATCGTGCTCATACTGTGCCCTGCGCAAATCTGTTCGTAAATCAGCCAGCTCCTTCTCATATCGCTTTTTCAACTTCATGATTTCGGCGTCTAGTTCTCGACCGGCCGACGTCTCGTCCAAATCCTTTCCCTCTGCCATTTCATCCTGGATCTGCAAAGTAATTCGGTGGCGGCGCTCCAGAATCTCTTTAATGATGTTGGTTGCGGAGATTTCCTCGTCATAATGGCGCCGGATACTGCTTCCCTTTTCCACCATTTCTCCCCAAAATTTCTTCTCGCTGCTCAACTCCTGCTCTCGCGCCACCTGCTCAACAGTGGGCGGTTGGGCCCACATTGTTGTAGCAAGAATGACACAAGGAAGGCCCTGCTCTCCACAGAGCTTCTTAAATAACCGTAGACTCTTCATGCTTGCACCAGCCATGCGGTTATCAGAGATTCGATGGAGGTAGACGATACCAGCAAGCTTGATGTTGGCCTTGTTTGTTTGATTCAGCCAATCAGCCACTTCCCGTAGAATATCGGTATCGGCGCGGAGTGTATCATCAAATCCTGGGGTGTCAACGAGAAAAATATTCTGGGATCCGATCGTGGCAGGATACACCCCCACAGTGGTGGTCCCTATCTCGTAGCATATAGTTAGGAAAAAAGCATCGCGAGTGCCCAGTGGACATGATGGTCCGGATAATCTGTACTCACAAGACGTCAACCCATCACCGGTAGTGGCACCTGGGTTAAACCATGAAATAAAACGGCTCTTCCCCACACCTGTGACGCCCATAATTGCAATTATAAGGTCGTCCGGCCTTTGTTTTAGAGGTCTCAGTCAGTGTGTCGGTCGCTCCAGATGACGGCTAGGGTGGCCTGCAACCTCCAGGCTCCAAGGTCCACATACTTCAACGTTATTCCATCTGCAGATACTTCTTCTCCACTATGCGCCATCCTGTTCTGGCCGACCGGGTAAACACTCGATCTTCGATATAATTAACGTGATGTTCAATAGGAATGACTTTTACGCCCTCAATCCGGAGACTGGATAACAAGTTGAGCTCACGAATAGCAACAGTGTTGGGAATTCAGGAGACAGATGGACTTTGCAGGTCTCGCAGCCAGTCATTCTGCGAAATGGTCAGGCTGCGAACAAAGGTGATTTGGGTTTCTGCCACGTCATGCCATGCTTCGTTGCCCTGCGCTACTTACCCCTCATTCTCGCCTTCCTTTGGGCATCGAGTGACTACCTGCAGCTGACAGCTATGATTACATCAGGGCCCCGGAGAACTATTCATACCTGACTCCGGAGGGGAGGAAAGGAATCTTTGCTAACACGCCTGTAACTGATATACAAGCACATCAAATTTTCAAGCGAAAGGAGCCATATATCACGTGGAAAGAATGGGGTCAGATTCGACGGCTACTGAACCTCCAAGGGATGTCTATGAGGGGGATGCAGACGTTTTTATTCCTGTGATGGGAGTAACTGGCTCTGGAAAGAGCACATTCATATCCCTTGTAGCCGATGAGCACGTTCCAGTGAGTGACGGCTTACGTTCAAGTGAGTCCTCTGTTCGTGATCCACCCACCCTCCTTCAGGCAGAAGATTGACCCCTATCCCAGGCACTGCTGTTTGCAAGATGTACCGTGTCAGACACCCAACGAAAAATAACCTGTTCCTACTCGACACGCCTGGATTCGATGATACAAATCGCTCCGACACTGAGATCCTCAAAGAGATTGCTTCTTCCCTGGTGCACTGCCACCGGAAGGGATGGATGCTGGCGGGCATGATGTATTTGCATCGCATCACTGATCCGCGGATCGGAGGCGCCGCCTCAAAAAGCCTCCGTATGTTTCAAGAACTCTGCGGGATCGAAAACTACCAGCAAGTTATTCTAGTCACAAACATGTGGAATGAACTCGGACCGAACGAAGTCGATCAACAAGTTGGTGTTCGAAGGGAAGATGAGTTGCGGAACCAACCCCAATTCTGGGGCCCGATGGTTGACAAGGGCAGTCGGTGTATGCGGCACAATGGCTCTAAAGAGTCGGCGGTTGAGATCGTCGAGTCCCTTTGCCCACTAGTGGGAGCCATCGATCTGCAGATCGTGGAAGAGCTTTTGTCGCGTAACTTACCACTGGACGAGACCAAAGCGGGTAAGTATATTCAGACTGAATTGCTGGTGGCCAAAGAGAGATGTAAGAGGGAGTACTCGTCACTTATGGAGATCCTGGAGGAAGCAAAGAGAGATGGGGACGGGGAGGCCATTGAAGGTATTCAGAGTGAAATTCATGAAGCCAAGGTAAATCTCGAGCAACTAGACTGCCGGCATAAAGGTCTCGCTTTATCAGCTCAGGAATTGTCCTGGAACGGAGTTGAGTACGATGGCCCCAGGTTGGCCATGAGTGATTCGGCAAAGTCCAGTAGCTCTGCCAAGGTAATTGGGGGTGAGAAAGACTCAATCCAACAACTGCAGGAGGACATAATACAGCGGACAATCGAAGATGAAAAACTCAAACTAGAGGGAACCAGAAAGCAACTCCGCGAGTTGCAACAAATGGCAAGATTGCGAGAGGAGACAGAGCAGAGGGAGAACGAGCGGAGGGAAAAGGAAAACAAGCAGACCGGGCGCTACAAACAGTTTTTGTCAAAGTCTTGTGGGATGTTCTGACCAGTAATCTTAGTACGAGGTGGAAAGAAGAATGATTAGCTTAAGTTTCCATAATTCCTGTGATTATTAGGCCTTCGCTATGGGAGTGCCATGGGTAGGGATTTAGGCTCCAGCTCTGTTCCTACCAGCCCGTCTCTTCACGGAGTACTTCAGCACGCAGGTGTGAACTGATGAAGGTGTGTACGGAACTGGGCGATCTAATCCTGTGGGACTCGCGGTCGATGCATCATTCGGCGTTTCTGGGGAGTGATTGTGAGCATCCGAACGATTACCTGCGCCGGGGAAATGGAGGCACGGACTCACGAAATATCTTAAGAATCTTACCAACACCCCCTTTCTGAAAACAACAAGAAGATGGCCTCCCGATTCACCCAGGCATGCGGCTGATAAAGCTACCTCCGCACACAGCGCAATGAGCTCTGACTGGCCCGTCGTCCGCTGCATCTCGGCGGAGAGGGTGAGGGTCTTCCCGATGAATAGGCGTTGAAATTTGGTGTGTTGATACTTCATGCGGGCTAGGTACAATTCAGGCATTCCACGCATTTCTGACTCCACCGTGGCCGTCAATAAATATATCTACTCAACTAAGCAAGTAATCAACCCTCTTTCCTCTATCTAGCAAGTAGATATACGACTTACAATCGTGCAGATCTGTCTACTGTCTCCGTTACATGTGTCTCATCCCACTTCTCAGCGACCTGTTGTCAAAGTTAGTCTCCATTCATCACCAATCACGCCAGGCAAAATTGAGAACACTCACATCAGCAATATGATCATACCCCAGCAGCTTCGGCGCCAGACCCGGATCCCGCCACGCCAATGCCTCACCTTCTGGTGTCGGCACCATCTGCATCTTTCGGTCCCGTTCCTCCTGTTCAGGGCCGTCATGGAGATGGTAGAGATACTGTTGCGTGTTTCCTCTCTCGACGACCATCTTTGTGCGCTGTTTGCGACACTTCTCGAATACGGATAGCGCGTGGCGTTTTGCCGATAGAAATTCAGGTGAGGACTTGGATGTTCCAGAGGCGTTAGGGAGTCGGGAAAGGCATTCGCCGAGAACGGCGCCGTCTTCAAAGGCCATTCCGGCTCTGTTGTGGGTCAATGTTAGTTTGGCGTTCTAATAGTATACCACATTAGGATAGAGGAAAAGTCGGTACCCAGATGCTAGATATGGTAGTGTAGCGTGAACGGAGTCTCCGAGCATTACCCATGCTCCGGATGGATGGGTCCAGTGGTAGTCGCCGTAGCGGATGCAGAGGCGCCATTTATGTACAGATTGGCACAGCTTGAGGAGTTTTTGGATCCTCGCAAATTATTAGCTGAACGCTGAAGAAAACAGTGTCAAGTAGCGCTTACCGTGGATCCCACCCTTCGAATAACGCGCACATCTCCTCTACGTTCCCAGCAACTGTCGAGGCGAGTGACTCCTCAGGAATATCGTCTGGTACGAGAAGGACCATGTTGAAGAGGTCACCTCCACGGAGGACATAGTTGACTGTTCCAGTTAGTTCTCCTTTGTCAGATGGGAATGCAATGTACATACCAGCATGCGCATCGGGTCCGAGCCAATAATTCACCTGCGGATCTGTCACGAAGCCCTCCAGCTCTGGATCCTTCAGCATTTCCTCCGTCGACAATAGAAGCCTATATGCAAGATCTCCTGTCTTGACCGGTGGATCTTCCCGTCCCAGCAAAACCTCTGTCAACTTGCCAAACACTCCATCCGCACCGATCACCAAGTCGGCTGTCCATTCTCGCCCGTCCGCAGCGACAGCAGTGGCTGTTTCTCCCCCGGGCGACACTCTCACGTCTTCAATCCGCGCATTGCAAGTCATCTTGGCGCCGACTTCGAGCGCCCGCTCAACCAGACACCGATGAAGATCTGCACGATGAAAATCACGATACCATGTCCCCGGGTATTGGCTCTCCGAAGCGTGGAAGTCTAGTGCAGAAATGTGGTTCCCTTTCCATCCAACGAAATTGCACACGCGAGGAAAGGTCATGTATGGTTTCAAAGTCTCGCCGAGACCCCAGTGCTGAAGGACGCGAGAGGAGTTGGGAAGGACTTGGATGCCAGCGCCGATTTCCTTGATTTCAGGGGCCGCTTCGAGGATGTGAACATCGTGACCGGCGAGGGAGCAGCTGATTGCGGCGCCGAGGCCGGCAAGTCCAGCACCGACGATCGTGATCTATGATTCTGGCTCAGCTGTTGTTGTGAGGGGAAGGGGCAGAGGGGGGGGGGGGGGATGGAAATCTACCTGCAACCGCAAAGACTCATCGCGGTGCTCCTTCAGCTTGATGTGGATGGGTGGTGCCATTGTGCCCTCTCTTGTGGTGAACCGATTAAGATTTGAGATTGATTCTGCCTAAGCTCAGAATTGCTGCTGCCTCTCAATTTATCTTTGGTATGGTACCTTGTGCCTGTCCTACGTGCCAAAGATGGGGGTTAGTCGCTTATCAGGATGGGGTGTACGGAGGCATCGTATATCTACCTCGAGAGGTCGGAGAGATGTCCAGAGTATCGTAAGATCAAGTTACACATTGTCTACCACTATGTCTCGAGTAAGTGGCCCCTTGCAGGACTATGACGACAGTGGTTGCTGACCGAGAAGTTCTCTCTGACCGGCCGCACTGCACTCGTCACTGGCGGTGCTCGAGGCTGCGGCCTTGCCTTCGCGAGAGGACTCGCCGAAGCCGGCGCCAATGTAGCTGTGTTTGATATTATCGAGCCAAGCGACGGATTTCATTCTATGGAGAAGCACTATGGTATTCGCACGGCATTCTACAAGTCCGTCTTCCACCATCTTTCCCTACAAACTTACGTCGCCCACTAATAAACCTTCTGTATACGGCAGAGTTGATGTTTCCGCTCAAGAGTCTCTCGAAAACGCTTTTAAAGCATTCCAATCGGACTTCTCGAACGCCCTGGACATCTGTGTCCCCTGCGCTGGGATAAACCGCCACCTTCCATTCCTCGAGTTCACCTTCAAAGACCACCAAGACCTATTATCAATCAATGTGATGGGTCTGTTTTTCACTGCCCAATTAGCGGCGAAGCAGATGATTGCCAACGGGACCAAACATGGCAGTATTGTCCTAGTGGCGAGCATGGCGAGCCACGTTGCCGTCAGAGATCAGCTTTGTAGCGCATACTGTGGATCCAAAGGGGCTGTGAGAGCGATGTGTCCGGCTATTGCGAAGGAGATGGCGCCTTATGTGAGTTGTCAATATGCTTGCTTCTTCGCGCTTCTGGGACTAAAAATATTAACAGAGGCTGTGACAGGGCATCCGAGTGAATTCAATCTCTCCAGGATATGTCCGCACCGAGATGACGGCCGCGGTAAGTTTCCCCTTCCGGGTTGCGGTTTGTGCAGTCCTGGCTAACATTTGTAGTTCCCCCATCTTGTGGAAAAATGGAAAGCCGACGCGATGAACAGCCGTATTGCCGAACCCGACGATATCATGGGGGCGTGCGTGTTTCTGGCCAGCGACGCAAGCGCATACATGACCGGGGCGGACGTTGTCGTGGATGGGGGGGTGACGAAGTGGTAGACTACTTTGACAGGGATCATATCCAGCGTTATCTATCAGGAGGATTATCAATCAACTCGATAGAGTCTATCTATGTGTGGGGTAGTTAGCGTGGGAGCTTGTGAGAGGGAAAGAGTCCATCCACTTATGCACGCAAGGGGGGCCAAGGGTGGGGGTTGAGGGGAATCTCCCGGTCGATGTTCTCCAAATCTGGCTCAGTTAACTGGTTAGCTAAAGTTACTTTACTCCAAATGCTGTTCGCTCGTATAGCTTCTTTGAAATAAAATCTTCCTCGCGTCTTGCAATCTTCTATCGCTACGGCCAATTTATGCTGCAACGAAAAACAGAGGAATAATGTCTCCCAGCTCAGAGAACGACCTTCACGAGGAGTCCACGACGGTCGTGGTCGTCGGCGCAGGGCCTTCGGGGTTGATGCTAGCGTGAGTGTTCTTGCCGACCATCTGCTGTCTCTAGAAGCATTGCAGCCAATCTCGAAAACAACGAAAAAAACAAAGAATTGTGAAGTTAACAAGGAAAAGATGCAACCTGGTCCGCTACGGCATCAATACCGTCCTCCTCGACGACCGCCCCGACAAAACGTCCACAGGAAAAGCAGACGGCATGCAGCCAAAGACCATCGAGACGTTTCGTCAATTGCGACTAGCAGACCCACTGCTCAAGAACGCAGCGAGGGTGTATGACATTGCCTTTTGGGTATGTTCTTCCTATCTATCAAGTCCTGTCGTTCTTTAAGGTAAGGGCTAGACTGATGCGTGACATGGCGAACCCTAGGAATCAACTCCAGACTCCTCACTCCATCGAACCGGTCGCAAAACGCATTATCCAGACCATCTCGTCGGTGCTGCGGATCCTTATATACTTCTAGCACACCAGGGGATGATTGAGGATATTTTGATCCTGGATATGGAGAAGAGAGGGGTGGGTGTGCGACGGAACAGTCCGTTTGTTGGATGCGAGCGGTTACGGGGCGGGAAGCTGCGCGTGGAATATGAGAATGTGACCAATGGAACGAAGAAGACAGTATTGGCTGATTATCTGGTTGGATGTGACGGTGCGCGGTCGAAAGTGCGAGAGTTCATCCCCGACGCGCAGTTGGAGGGAGATATGACGAATGCCTCGTGGGGTGTTCTCGATGGTATGTCACGTCGATCGTCTACACACTCCAAATCTATACTGACTATCTATATGACCTAATAGGAGTGATTGAAACTGATTTTCCTGACCTCTGGAGCAAGGTCGCCGTCCGATCGCACACTGCTGGGTCGATCTTGTGGATTCCGAGAGAGCGCAACATGACTCGACTGTATGTGCAATTATCTTCGACGGATGGGGAGCGCGTCGACAGAAAGATGGCGACGCCGGAGTATGTTATGAAGCGCGCAGCAGACGCCATGCACCCATTCTCTCTAAAGTGGAAGACGATCGAGTGGTTTGGAAACTACGTTGTTGGTCAGCGTGTGGCGAGACATTTTAGCGATGCAGATGGGAAGATCTTCATCGCAGGCGATGTGAGTATCTTCAGCGTATACGATTCCATGGGTTGTATGATCTAACAAGGGGATAGGCTGGACACGTCCATTCCGCCCTTGCGGCCCAAGGGGCGAACACAAGCATGCACGATGCCTTTAACCTGGCTTGGAAACTAAACCTGGTTGTTCGCGGCCTTGCATCCCCATCGCTACTCTCTACTTATGAGGAGGAAAGACGAAAGATCGCCTCTGACCTGATCAACTTCGACGCTGGGCACTGCGAGGCCTTCGCGCAGGGGGATGAAGCACTTGCAAAGAATTTCGACGATAATATCCGTTTCATTTCTGGCATTGGTGCAGAGTATAGTCCTGGAATGCTGACGGCGCAAGGAATAGGGAAGGGTAAACTAAAGCCCGGTGCCTTGATGATTCCTGCTAAGGTGACACGGTACATCGACGCGAATCCGGTGGATATCCAAATCGACATTCCCATGCTGGGACAGTTCAGACTATACTTTTTTGTTCCTGATGTCAAAGCAGGAATGGGGTTTCTGGAAGCGGCTTGTCAAAGCGAGACGACAGTGGGCAGTCTGGCATCAACAGCTGCACAATCCTATACCGAGAAACCCCGAGGATACGCGTCCTCTGATGAGTTCTTGCAGCCGCAACGATATACGCCGGTCTCGTTTCTAGTCACATATGCCCTCGTCACCAAGTCAGAGAAAACCCAGTTCGAGATTGCCGATTTGCCAGAGGCGCTACAGAAGAGTCGCTGGACCCTGTATTTGGATAATGGAGACACGACCGGCTGCACAGAGAAATGGATGGGACAACTAGATTACCAAAAAGCTGGAGTCGTGATAGTAAGACCGGATGGGTATGCTGGAGCCATCGGATCTTGGGCTTTGGAGGAAGGGGCTCAGGCAAGACTATGGGTAGATAGCTATTTTCAAGGTTTTGTGTAGCAATGCTCTTGCTATATGGGCAATATTAAGCATGCTTTTAAGAAATTCTTGCGTGTTTTGACATAACTTTTACCTGGGGCTCACTTCTGATTTTATTCTCTGCCGAAGAATATATAATGCTGTTATCCTAACACGGAAACAGACGTACCGAACACCATCATTGAATGAACCAATCGCAGTACATTTCAAAGGCAAGGACCTTTCATTTATCTTTAGCCTTTTCCAATGATTGGGAAACTTCTTGCCATACTCCTGTCGCGGTGTTGTCATTTCCAAGTTTTGAAAAGTTGTTAATGGCAAGGGTCAACTAATTCCACGTCGGGATCTTTTTGTACACAGCAGAGCTAACCGATGGAAGGAATAGACTAATCTGTTTTGGAAATATAGCCGCCCCATTGACATTTCTCTGTAGGAACACGCACTTCATTTTTATGGAAACATTGTTCCCCTCTACGCGCGAGTCTGCCCAATGACTAGAGAGGGACTAGGTAATAACCAACCCTGAATTATGATACATTAATTCAAGATCAGTAAGCATATATTGTCGTCTGGAGGCAATGGATCATGGGATCAAGTTCGATACAATGAAGACCACTTTATAGCGAAGAGCTCACACCTCACTGGACTGAATGGCCAAGTACCAGAGTCAAGCGCAGTGAAAGATGGTTTGTCAATAGCCGATTGTCACTGTATTTTCTGCTGGGAACCTGGTGTGATCAGCATTTATCAGCCACCTTGCGAGAACAGATCCGCAACACCGCTACTAGATCTTCGTTTGTGTGAAGGCCTGCATATGTTCTCGACAACCTTTGTAGCACCAATGTTTATTGCTAAAGCTAACAAGTGTCGTTGCTCCTGAGGGTCATCTCCAACATGCCTTCCAATACTGACTAAGTAATCGGCCACTTGCGGATTTTTGGCTCGCAGCGCAGCAGCAAGAGGCGTATCCCGAGAGTGGTCGAGACGGTTCCGATCACACCCATGCCGGACCAATGTCTGTACGACGCAGATATATCTTGATAGGTGTAAAGATCTTTTAACGTGTCGGTCTGGCGTGTCTGAGTCTAGGACTCTGGTGGATAGAAGGCTTTCTATCATTTCAGGTTGGTTTTCAGATGTGGCGATATGGAGAAGTGTGGTCCATGGATGGGTTCATGGGCCTGCAGGTCAGCCCTTCCACTAGGGATAATTTCGTGGATGATGTCCCAACGTTGGTGGTGGGCAATGGCCAGAATCACGAGATATTATGACTGTAAGCGGCAGTCCACTAACCGACCTAGGTAGTGTTGATGTCGTGGTATCAAGGAACACTATAACCTCGCACTACGTATTGTTTGGAAACAGAATTCAACACTAGCGCTTGGTACGAAGCGATGGGCTAGTATATCAAAGGAATCGTATTCGAAATTGAATTAAAGTCGGACTGGGAGAGCACAGCGTGAATTAATGGCTGGCTGAGAAGGAACCTGTGTAAGGTACCTCTCCGCAAGGAATGCCTTCCTTGAAATGACTTGCTCCTGACAGTAGGGGAATACCGCACGCCAGATCATGGTCGCTTCGACCAAAGAATATAAATCCGAATACATAGTGATGAAGGGTCCAGTAGGTGCCTGCGTCGCAAACCCATTCGCTATGGCAGTTTGAATTACTGGCCCTCATCGAAGATGTCATGCTGTGCGCCTAGAGCATTTCAATAGCGATTAGCAATAAAGCCCTTATAGATACGAGGAACAAAAAGGATCATCACTTACCGGCCTTCCAGCCCCAGCTTTCACTATAGGTAGGGGTCACTCCGTCAAGGGGTTTAACGTTGTCACCGGACTTTTCTGGAAGTAAATTATTTAGAGATGCATGATCAAATATTGTCTTGTGAATACTTACGGTTCCATGCAATCATCTGCTTTGCGCCCTCAGCACACTGGGATTCGTCGTCCGCACAGTACTTGGGAGGTTGAGCGGAGCTAAGAGTCTTAGATGAGGTCGCTCCGGTAACATGGCATTTGAATCCTTGCATGTACATGTTTGGTTGACCGCATCCAATGGGGACCTGGTTGAATTATTGGAGAATGTTAGGAGAGATTCCTTGAAGAGACTGAGAGTCTGATATATCAAACGTTACCCAGAGCCATGAACAGGTGCATCCGTCCGATGGGCACTCAGAGAGGTCAGGGACCTCGTAGGTTGCCAGGCGCTTCCAGGGGGTGCTTCAGAGAGGAGCAGTTAGTACAAATAATATCTGGTTTGGAAAGAGAATAAGGCAACATACTGTTCGAGAACAGAGAAAACAACCAGGTTCTCCATAGTGACCTGAGCCATGTCAGATTCGTAGCTGATGGCAAAGGCAGTGCCACCAGCCATAGTCTGGTTGTTTGTGTGCATGGCGCCGTCATCCTGAATACAGTCAGATGGGTTACCGGGACCACTCCAGTCCTCTGGATGATCCTCGCCATCAGGCCAATTAGTTACGAACTGGCCATCATACGACAGGGTCGTGAAGGCACGATTGTGAGCCAGCTCAACCGTGAAGTTTCCGTTGGCTGGAAGCTCGAGGCTGTCACCATCCGTTGGAGGAGCTTGGTCGCAGCCACGATCATGCTGGAACCACCAGTCCGACTTCTCTAGCTGGAACAATGGAGCTACAGCGGTGTGGGTGTTCTGGTCCTCCTCGCCGGAAGTGCCGTTCAGGCAGTACATGCCTTTCGCCCAAGCAGCCACATGAGCGTTGGCCACGGCAGCGAGGGCCAGGATAGCAATACGTCGAGACATGGTTGGGAAACAATAACAAATAAGACTTGAATAAATTCAATGAGCGACTAACGATTCCAGGCTGACCGGCATCAAATGAGAGGGTAGGAAAGAAACATATAAAAGAGAGAAAGGAGCGAAAAACGAGATGAGTTCAAAGAACGAGCTGATGAGCTGATATCTGTCGTGATCTAACTCCCGTTTATATGACATTGTGTGGATGAGTATCTGCGCCAATACGACCCTGCAGTCACTCGGCAGCCGGTAAGCCGTTAGTCAAACTCAGAATATGCCGCCCGACATGCCTATACGAGAAAGTGGTCTCGTTCGCCGAGAATAAGGGAAATTAGAGGACCCTTATTTCATCCTTCGGGTTCTCTGACAGCCAATCGATGATTTTCACCCCACACGGTGGATCATCACAGGGCGATGTTGAGTAATCTCGGAATACCGTCCAAGCGCTTCCGATGTGTTCTAGTGTTCTACGCAATGTAAATTATGTTGCATCGGATATGCAGATTGGGAGGCCTTTCTGGGCTCAAGATAAATAGCCTGTCCTCCCGGTTCCGTAACAAATTCGACATGGAATATTGATTATACGTTTCTTGTCACTCCTTTCTTGTGTGATTGCCTTTCTTCATTCATGCTATTTTCTCGTTTTTCAACAATATTTCGTTTCCACAAAATCTCGAATCAAGCAGCCGGCTGCTTTGACACCAAACCCCGAAAGCCCCTGAAATGCGAGCAATATCATTTCAAAGCGCCCCTCTGTGGCTTTCAGCTTTGCTGGTTGCCTCAGTGGAAGCATTCTTTCGCATGCCCTGTCCGAGTCGTCTGGTCCAAGAGCGTGCTGATCCGATCGTGAACCCGGGTGCCGTGGCCGCTCATGTGCACACCATTTCCGGGGGCAGTGGGTTCTCCTTTGATATGGACTATGAGGATGCGAGAGCATCACAGTGCTCCTCGTGTCCGATCAAGCAGGATCTGTCCAACTACTGGACGCCTACGCTTTACTACCACGCCGAAAATGGGAGCTTCATCAGCGTCTCCCAAGCCGGTGATGGCGATGGAATGACTGGCGGGATGACGGTGTATTATCTGTTGGTTATCCGATTCCCTTCTATTCATGCTTCCTACAGAATATTGAAAACATATTGACACGCTGGCGTTAGGCAGAGACCCGGACCGAACGATGACAAACTTCATGCCTTCCCCAAAGGCTTCCGAATGCTCGCAGGCGATCCCATGAAGCGGAACAACACCGACGACTTCGAATCTCAGGCGATTAGCTATGTCTGTCTGGACTATAATGGCCCTGTAAAACCGGAGACAAACGCGTTCCCTAATTACAATTGTCCCGACGGCCTCCGTGTGCAACTGTTCTTCCCTTCCTGTTGGGATGGTAAGAATCTCGATTCTCCTGATCACCGCTCTCACATGGCCTATCCTGTCTCTGGCGCTTATAACAATGGCCCTTGTCCAAAGAGCCACCCGGTTCATATGGTGTCGCTTTTCTATGAGGTTATTTGGCAAACAAATACATTTGCCGATCAATGGTATGGAGATAAGCAGCCATTCGTCTTTGCTCACGGTGATCCGACGGGGTATGGTATGCATGCCGACTTTGTAAGTGTCACGATGCCATCACTACAGCATTTTCCTTCAACCTGACAAGTGGCCCTAGGTGAATGGTTGGGATGTGGATGTCTTGCAGAAGGCGGTGGATGTCTGTCAGAACGACAGTGGGCGCATTGAGGACTGTCTCACCCCCGACGGAGAATCAGTTTTTGAATTCTTCACCGGCGAGGAGTGCCGAGCCTGTAGTCTGCCTTCCTATGTCGATGAGCAGATTGACGGCGTCCTCGAGAAGCTCCCTGGTTGTAATCCGGTGACCTACGGACCGGAGCGGGCTGAGCATGTCTCCTGCGCCACGCCTCCCATAGGCAAGGCGGCCCCATACTTCACTGACCTCACCGAGAAGGGATGGGAATACGTCGGATGTGGGATCGACAAGTATGATAATCGCACCTTCGCAGGGGAATCAACTCGCGACGACAAAATGACCTTGGAGCACTGCCTGGAATTTTGCAGTAGTAAAGGCTACGATTACGCTGGCCTTGAATATTCATCTGAGTATGTTACTTCTGGCAGCGAAAAAAAGACCTTGAAGGCGCTAATGCTTTTCTAGGTGTTATTGTGATAAGTCGATCCCGGCGGATCGACGTCCGAGAAATGGTATTATGGGCAATTGCCAGATGCCATGTTCAGGCAATAAAACCCAGTTCTGTGGCGGTGGTGGCTCCATGTCCATCTACCATAAATGCAGTGCTGAGGGCAAATGCGAGAATAACGAGGTTGGCTCGCCTGGAAATGTGAAAAACAACACAGAGACAGGTACTGTCAAGCAGCACTTGCGCCGGCATGTCGAGAAGAATTCTCACCGGTTTTCCCTTTAGATAAGTGAGGTATGATCTATCGAAGGATCAGTAGGCCCCTTATCGTCGGCTAGGAAAAATGAAAATTGAGTTTGGAAAATTCGTTTTTGAGTCCATTCATTTCTAACTTCAACTTCCTACGGGTGCTAGCTCACACTGGATTATTGTTGCTTGATAAACGAAAATTATAAATCTTTGTCGTAGCCGAGGCCCAATGACGAGGTTCATAGAGGTGGTCAGTAATGGATCCCACTTAGTACCGGCAAATTTGAAACAGAGCTTGGTAAATCCTTTCCTGGAAATTGCTTTCCAGTTGAGTGAAATTGAAATCTGCCAGAAAAGCAGTCCGCCCTTGGCACCCTTATTCGGGCAGCTAGGCAACCAAAGCCCATCGTACATCAAAAGAAAGACATCAAGGTTCAAGTTATCCTTCTCCACGAGTAGCCTACGCCCACTATCTAATGAGAGATCCAGGTGCAGGAGCGGATAGCCCGGGATATGTTGCTCCAGCAAGATATAATGTACGGGAGATAGCGTTGTTCTCGCAAGCATCGGGTCAGACGACAGGGGGGGGGGTTAGGGAAAGGCTTTACGACTTCTGAAAAAAGACACTCCTTCCCCTAATTTTTCAATGACTTCTCAAAAAGAAAAGTGTGATATTTGATCGACATGCTCCACAGTAATCAATCACCACACACATCAGGGAGCAAGGTTACCATATCAAGAAGGGCCAACAACAGAGTGTAACACAGTAAGCTTTGTCAAAAGTCCGTTCGGATTGCAAGCCTCTCCACTTTCCCCCTAGGACGAATCACATACAAAACATGATAGTCTGACAGTATTGCTGTGCGGACTGCAGGAGGGTTTGAATGGCTTGTGAACCGTGTGTTGGCAGCGGTCTAGTTTGACAAAGCTGTGGTCTGGCGCCACTTTGGAATCCATTCGACGAACTTTGGATCATTATTACCGACTATCACCTTCTCTATGGGCATGGAGGCTATCATAGCAGCCTGAACCCCCTGCAACACATTCTAGGCACGTGAGAATACCATCACCCTCGGTATTTTCGCATATTTCACACCAGAAGAACGTGTTCTCCCACGGAATAGGGTATTTGCAGCTATCACAGTCACGGTGGTAATAGGAAATGTCATTTGGCTCGTTCTGTTGGTCCTCTTCTCGATCGAGCATTTGCGCTCGCTCCACGTAACGACCATCTGAAACATTTGCTCCCGAGAGAAGCAAAATAAATTCTCGGAAATGAAAGTCATTTGCCACAGAGCTAGGGGTACGTGCGCATGTTATTGTTTGCGGATTCGCTTTCCCGTTCTCGAGAAGCAGCTTTGCTGCATGGAACCTCCGAAACAACACCGCACGGAAAAGTGGAGTACGGCCAAATCAATCCACAGCGTTGACATCCGTGCCATGCTCAAGATATGATCCATATCGGACAAGCATTCCTCTGCTGCGTGGAACAAGACACTCTCGCCGTTCTCGTTAGTCCAGTTCGGATTCGCTCCATTTTGTATGATGAGACGAGTAACGTCGATTCGGCAGTTTGAAACAGACTCAAACAGCGGTCTATTCTTTCCATCTTTCGAAATCTTCGGCTCTAGTGGTATTGCTTAATCTAGGAGAAGTTTGACCACGCGGTAGTGACCGACGCGAGATAGTTCCAAGAGAAGCGATCCGTGGTCATTAGCATGGAGCTCACCTCCGTAGCGTAGTAGAAGTTCTACAATTGTCGTATGCCCATTCCGGATCGCGTCTTTCAATGACGAAGGAATGTTTAGGTTCGCATTTCCAGAGAGTAAGGCTCGAACAATCTCCTCGTGGCCTTGCATTGCGGCAAAACGTAACGGGGTGTGGGCTTCAGATGCATAAGCACGCCGTTGTCTTCCACTATGCTTTTCTATCATGGCCAATAGGAGACGCCACCGTGTAGACCTAGTATTAGGGCCCATGCCTCCTTCCAGCAAGCACTTCATGACACCAGCATAGCCTGTAAAGGCTGCATTAAACAACAACCGCTCCCCATGTTCCACAGTTTGCCATTGACTTCGAATTCCTTTTCAAAAAATAAGAGAAACAATTGCGTCTTGGTTGTTTTGCATTGTTTTTCAAAGACCTTCTTGACACACAGAAACATTGGCTCCTCTTTCCAACAACGCCTGAACAATCGCAGAGTATCCATATTCGGCTGCATTTGCAAACGGGCTAAGCATCATTGATATCGGTTGATCTTCTAATCCCATCTCTCTGTCGTTAAGCGGTAAGGCTTGCTGGAAGCTTGGGTTGACGCCAACGTTCAAAAGAAAGTCGATGATACTTTTATATCCTCTCTGGGCAGCCGAGAACATTGGATGTATGCGACGACTTTCATGGCGACATGCGACTTTATCCGCTCTTGGAACTCTTACAAGTCCAATGGGATCTGCAACAGTTTCAAGAAGCATCAGGGTTGTGACCTCATTGCCATTCCGGAAAGCCCAACACAAGGAACTGTATCCGGCACGATCCGGCACCTCTATCCACATTCCATTCTTTAACAGAGTTTTGATCACATCGAGATGATTGTTCTTCACCGCGAGCATCAAAGACGTCCTTCCAACACTGTCATAGCACAGATCACTAAACCCATTATCAGGCAAGTGGTTGATCACGGCCAAGTGTCCGTTGGCGGAAGTCCACAGAAATAGAACCCCAGCATTCCCTCTTGACAGGGTATATCCCGGCCCCCGGATTGTGCGCAGAACACATTCCACACTACTGACGATGATCTCGCAATGATCTTGATTGTCGTCAAGTTCAAGAATATCGTGTCGTGGAGTCTCGGCAGCTAGAAGGAGAGGGCTGCAGCCGAACCTATCTCGACAGGTGAGAAGAGCAGAATCTGGCTCAAAGAGTAGTTTGATAACACTCGCCTTACCTCCTTCCAGTGCATGGAAAAGCGGTGTTCGACCGATGTTGTCCCTGGCTTTCGGCACGGCGCCTCGATCCAGAAAAAATTTCACTATCCGGTCAGCTCCACACTTTGCGGCTTTCATCAGCGGAGGTCGACCCTCGTAGTCTTGACTTTCAAGGCTGGCACCGTTACGGACCAGTAGCAAAGCCATTTCATCCGTCTGTCGTTGGGCACGAGGTTGGGTCTAAAAGTATCTCTTCCGTCCTATAGATGTATACGGCTCCTGAGGATCCGTTGCTGCAAATGAAAGTGGACTGCTGCTAGTTTCCCTGGTTCTTTCATCAATACCAACCGTTTTTTTTTTTTCCAATACTAAATGAACAATTGAAGGGCAATTGTGAATGACAGCCTAAAGTAATGAATACTTATCGGCCACGTTGCGACAGACTTTCACTCTATAATCCAGTAATACTTTTAGGACATCGCCGTTGCCTGTCAGAAACATCTGTAAGGGAACAAGCTGACCGTGGATTTTAACGCAGGGGTCGGCTCCGTAGTAGTTGAGCAACATTGTGACAGTTTCTGCACCGCCCTGAACCACCGCCTGAAGCAATGGAGTAGTCTGGTGCCCGGTGACGTTCGGATAGGCCCGCTTTCAAGCAGAAACCTCGCAACCGTAAACTTGGAGCCATGTATTGTCTTTTGGTTTTGCTTGCCTGAATCCCGTCTTCGGAGTAACCCATTCTGTTCGCACGGTCGGGTTGGGCAGACATATCGACTGAGTGGCACAACAGAGATAAAATCGATTAGGAAAGTCAGAAGGATCATGTGTTTGATATTATCTCGATTAATCCCGAGGAAGTCATTTTTGGGATCTACCCCATCACAGTCTCCCAATACCTCTCCGGAATCTCCGGCCACTCATCGACCCCGTCCAACATCGCCAACCCCATACCCCCACTCAAATGCACCTGAATATGGCAGTGCAGCAAAAACGCGCCCGGATTAACAACATGATACCGAATCGCAAGCCACGTCGGCCCCGTTGACGCCGGCGGCGTCACAAACGTGTCTCGGATCTGCGGGTTCACGAAATTGAAGTTCTCGGGCATGTGCTGCGCCGCTTCGGCGACGGTCGAGTAGTTCCATACCCCGTTGCCCTGGCCGAGCACGAAGAACTTGTTCGAGTGTTTGTGGAACGGGTGGGGCGGTTGGATAGGCCCTGTGACGGCGAAGACGATGTCCACCCAGGTGTTGTTTTGGGTGGAGATGGTCAGATCCTTTTGCTCGCTTGCGGTGAGCGGGTAGTAGAGGAGTGGCGAGGCGTCCTCGAGGGCAAGAGGGTAGCTGGAGTTTGAGCCGCCTTGGATCCAGCGGTAGGAGGCGTTGTAGCGCGCGATGTTGAGGATGTGGGTCGCGGCGACGTCTTCGGACGGCACAATGGCCGGGAAGGGGATTATAGTGGATTCGTCGAGAACGGTGGCGTCCTTGGATAGTGGCGCACCGGTCATGTCGATTTGGGGGTTGGAGGGGCCTTTTTTGGTCTTGAGAGGTGCTGTGTAGGACATGGTGGCAGTTGTGTTGAGGAGCTGGTTCACGCCTGTGTTGGCGACGCGCACCGTGTAGTCGCCCGCGGGCTTGTTCAGTTTCACGAGGACCGAGTAGCGGGCGCCGTTAGAGATGGTGATGGCGCTGACCTGAGTGGGAACAATGTAGCGACCGTCGATTGCATAGACGTGCATAGGGTGCTCGTCGATAGAGAAGGTGATTGTGGACACGCCCGCTGAGCTGAGCAGGTCGAAGCTGGTGTACTTCTGGGTGGGGTTGACCAGAAGGCGTTCGTGTTGACCTTGCGAAGGGGTGCAGCTCGAGAAGACGGATGGCGGAATGGCGCTGAGATTGTGTGGGAAGTTGCCTTGCAAGCTCGTCAGGGTAGGGGGCATGCATCTGTCACGGTCAGCAGGTCCTCCTCGGTTGCCATGAATACCGTCTTACCCAATGTCCGTCATTTTGCTGCTGTTACCCAGCACCTGTTTCATAGCGACCGTGGCATGAGCATTCAAGAAGTCCACCCCAGGACAGCCAATGTTGCCTTTTCCGTTCACCAGAAGAGCATTGGCGCAGAATGAATCACGTCCCATGGCCTCCTCGGCATGCCACAGCGCCTCCGAGGTAAGCTGACGCCAGTCGGAGAGTAGGACCGGGCGGGTCTTCTCTTCTGCCGCTTTAATTGCCCGCAGCTCGTTGGTGTTGTTGGTGATGAACTTAAAGGGCTTTTCCACCGTATCTTGGGGTTGGATATAGATCGCGCCGTACAGCCCATCCTCGATCTGTCCACGGCGGTGGGCGTGATAGAAGTAGCTGCCGTATTGCGTTGCCGTCCATTTGTAGAGGAATTGATCGCCAGGTTGTATGGGCGTTTGCGAAAGACCGGGGACACCATCCGACCAAGGTGTAGCAGATTGCTCAATTCCTAATTAGGTATTAGTGAAACATTTCGAAGTCAAGGAGGATGGGTCTACCGTGGAAGTGAACAGTTGTTGCGGTGGGAAGTTTGTTGATGACCAAAAACTCCACGTCGTCTCCTTGTCGCAATTCCAGTGTTGGTGCCGGGAATTGGCCGTTCGTGAGGATCATCTTCCTAGAGATACCGGCGGGCGCCCAATCCTCCCATGTCAAAACAACCTCGAAGCGAACTGTGTTGCCGGTACGCTTGGCCAGCTGGTCATGTCCACGCGCCTGAGACACGAGACATACCAAGGACGCCAGCAGAGCCAGCAGAAAGTGCAAATGCGCCATGCTGGACGTTCAGAATTAGATGCGAAGAAACTTCCGACCGGAGAGGAAGGGAAGGGGGTTTCTCTGAGTCTTTAAAACTGTTTACAATGCAAACCCTGATGGGGGCGCCGAGACGATGAGTCGGCCACATCTTCAGTTTTCGACCAGTGGCGTTCGTAGAAAACAGACTATCAGGTCCATTTAATGATTCGCAAATGCCCGATCTAGACGATCTTCGGCACTAGCACCATGATAGCCTTGCGAGGCTGGGGGCCCGAAGATCCAGCTGAAAAATGGTAGACGCTGGTAGGTGAACAACGGGAAGGCTTCCGATCAGATCAAAATCTGGGCTGGAAAGCAAGGTCTCTGTACTGTTGGACCATGTATCTGTCATACAGCAGTAGTCAAAGGCTTTGCGTATCGCCACAAGCTGCTGGAACTGTTGTTGAGGTGAGAAAGGGGCAAGAATGATTACCGAACTATGAGTGCCGAGACGGAATCCCGCCCCACAACAAATCGCGATCGATCAGTCGCCCTGGTCGACGAGTCTGATCCACGTCCCCACTTCAGAAGGACCCTCTCAGGAATGAGATACACAAATAGCAAAAAGGTGCAGAGGCGCAAACCATCTCCCGGATGAGCACGGCATGTGGAGTGTGGAACTGTCTCAAATTTCTCGCTTATATGCAGTTTTCGGCCAACAACCGACCATCCGCATGCCAGTAATTCGACGACCATCGATCAAAGCCCGAGCAAAGTCCCGGGGCCATGGAAACTTTTAGACTCGCAGATCGGGTATTGATTTGACTTTGGCGGGTCGAGACGCCGCTAACTGGTGGGCTTGGTCCGAGATGTGCAGTCCGAGGGATGATTCAGACCTTCACCACTTTCCTGCGTTCTTTGTGCCTTATTTGGAAAGGAGAGCCTCCTGCTCGTTGTATTTGATATCTTGACCGTTCAAAGAAAGATTCTCTGCGGTCTGCGCCTGCCCATATCGTATTAATTGATGTTATGAACCTTCGTTGTAGACATGTACGGACCGGGCTCCTTTGTTTACGTCTTTTCTACTATCCTTGTCGCCAACATATACGCCTAGACACATTCACCACCTGGGCGGGCCATAGAGATACTAACATTGCTAAAATAAGCGAGGGACCGGCAGACGAGGTTTCTTAGGCCCTCCATACTGCTCCAAAAGGACAAAATCCTCGGCCCGCTTCTCCAACTTATAATGTATATCTGAAAGACAGGATTTTCCCGTCGGTACGGTTCAAGAGGTCCTCCGTCGCGTAATTGTCTGTGGTTTCCTGATTAGGCGGGCCATATTTCCTGTCGCGTCGTCGATTCTCGTACTCGTAGTAGATATATAAAAGAGTGAGGAAGAAAATCGCCAGTGCGAATCCAGCTAGGACTCCTCGCAGTCTGGTCTGTTATAACGTATCCGGTAAGCGAGCGGCGCATGTAAGCGAGCGGCGCACCTCCGCTCCATTCCTGCCCATGGGCCAAATACTAGAGGCTTTATTAACAAAACAATTGCATTTCTATCTAAAAATTAATTAGAAACTCGATTAGGACATTGTAATCGTCTATATCCTAAAATATAATAATTACTGCAGCGCGAAAGCGCTCGTACGCGTAGCCTATCTATAGACACTACAAGATCTGGAGGAAGTATATTTTAAGCTTTACAAATCTCATTCTCACACTAAAACTGCTCTAGACCCTCCTAAATAGCTAGTCCCTCTATAAGAGCTAGCTACCTAATAGAGCGTTTCTTTTTTCAAAGCTTCTTTACATTAGCAATACGATATTTACGTATTTCTTCACGCGCAAGAATAAACTTATTAAGATTTAATTTATAATCTTTAATAATCTTATCAAATCGTGTCTCTAGCGAAAATGAAGGACTCTATATATACGTTCTAAGCAGCTGCTTTATGGTAGATGCCTCCTTTTTAAGCTGTCTAGTTATATAAGGCGTTTTTGGAGCTGTATTGATTGATCGACTGCCTGGTAATATAGGGATCTTTAGCTAAATATTTAGTTGACTGAGTACTCTATCTAGATTCAATAGAACTAGACCAATACCTGCGAAGCTATTCCGAATAGTATTTGCTTAAAAAGCGCTTTCACGAGCTTATAGAAAGATCTCTAAAAAATCAAACTTATTAATATAATTAATTCCTAGATGTGCCTGTTTCTCAACTAAGCTGCTATACGCCCACTTTAAAGGCGAGAAGCAGCCAATATCTAGAAGCTGTAGTAGATGCAATAAATGTATAAATATATAAATAGGAATAATATTATTCTCACTGTATATTTGATCAAACTGAGATATAAGATAGCTGCTATAGCCGTTAAGAACTAAAAGACGATATTTTCTAATTATACAACTAGTAGTAGTCAGAATAAAGAGATTTTAAAGCCAGTAAAGGCTTATTTCATCTGTAATCCATTCATTAAGACTAACTTCAATCCTATTATCGCGCGAGAGCTTGATATCTTGATATTAACCCTCTATATAGACCTTTCCTTTAAAGATCATATATGGAGGAGATACCTAACCAGTAGAGTTAATATATTTAATCAAAGTAACCCATTCTCAATTATCTGATTGTACAAAAGAGGCCTTTCCATAGTAATCAGCTCTAGTAACTATCTGAGTAGTAGCTACTAGGTCTATAGCAAAGCCAGTTTTGTCAAAATTGTAGATATCTTCTTGTGCGATCCCGTATTACATTATCGTAATTTATATATAATTAAACCACTCTTATATAACTTTAAGATTCTCGCATTTAGCGCGTCGATAATCGTAGCGTCAAATATAGCGAGTCTTTAAACGATCTTGTTATTTAATAAAGTTATATACCCATTTTTCTCTGACTAATTGGATTAATATAGTATCGCGTTAAGCAAGTAGAATATTGGCCATTTCTCGTATATACGAAGGTCGGGGAGGTGCTCTACATCGATCTAGTAATAGAATCCATTGTACGAGCGATTTCTCTTCATTTTGAGTCATTTTATGACTGTTGGCGCGTATTTTTGAGCGTATAGATATACCGTATAGTCGTCTGCGGAGGGTTATTTAAGAGACATTATATACGCGAGCTACTTTACGAATACTAGGGATTTCTGCATTTTTTAAAGCAGAAACAGCTAGTAGGGCCCTATCCTCTTTCTCTTTCGAATTTTTTGAAATTTGACGCGCTTTTAAAGGCATGGTAGATAGTTGAATTAAGGAAGGCGAGACAACGCGTAGATTTTTGATGAGGTGCGCCGCTCGCTTACGTGCGCCGCTCGCTTACCGGATACGTTATCCGTTGTTGGCTTAGTCATTGCAGGGGAGAAAACGAATGGGAATGGAGATATGGCGAGGAGTTCATGGACAAGTATCCAGACAAACAACTTACAGGATATTGTGGAGCCTCATCAGCAAAGAACAACTGAGGCCCGATACTATTTCCCGTGCAGTACACGAGGAACAACATCACCGACACGGTGGCATTCGACGTGATCAGACTCAAGGAGATGGGGGTACTAGTGGCAAAGGGACCTAGCAGGAAGATCCGCACACAGCGCCCCCAGCAGTTGAAATGGGGTAAAGTGTTCATCAAGACCACGCCCACTACCGCGAACATAATTACTACGATCATCGTGAGGATCCGGCTTTTTGGGATGCAGGTGGCCGCAAGGCAGATGCCGCCGATGGCGAAGATCTGGAGAAGGCCGCTGGGGCCGGAGAGGAGGAGGGAGTTGGGTTCGCTGAAGCCGAAGCCGTTGATGATTATGCTTCTGAACTTTGGTTTGGATTTGGGGTCAGAGGTGTCAGTTCTGCAAAGGTATTCACATGGCGGGACAAAGAAGTAGGAGGTTTTGTATGTATGTTGTGCTGTACATACCGAACTGAATCATCCATTCGGGATATTCTGAGTGAGACTATAACCAACCAGCAACCAGGCCTGAGGATCCGTCAGTGCATCCAGCATCTGGGAGACCTTAAAGTCCCCTTCATCCATCACGCCCATCCGGTTCTCCAAGGTTCGGTGCAGCGCGATCATCTTCTAAGGGGCGGTCAAGAACTAGGCTTTCGAGGGAGAATGAAGCCCATAAAAGTGCCATAGGCGACGGTAATCACGTCGAGAATTAGAATAGATAACGTCCACGCCGCAATATGCGTGTCAATTCGGCCGGTCCCGTACGCGATGAGACCGGACACGACATTGGCGACGGCGTTGCCGAGGAACCACAGTGTCATTAGTGATGGCTGCTCTGAGGTCTTGTAGAACATCCCCGTAATGAGCGAAAAGCCCGGGGCCACCGCCGCCTCGGTGACGCCTAGGAAGAAACGGGCCGTTAACAAACCCCCGAAGTTGGTGCAGGGTGCGTGGGTGGCCAGCACCACGCCCCAGAGGGCCACGGAGGCCCCCAGGTACTTGCCCATCGGGAAGCAAACGGAGATATAACTGCTCAGCCAGCTCCAGAAGAGATACCCAAAGTAGAAGACTGACGAGCACCAGCTGCATTCACTGCCTCGGAGTTTCTGAAGGATAAAAACTCATTAGGGGCAGGGCGTTTTGATGACTTTCCAATGGAATCGTTCTGCACTTACAAGATCTGCTCTTATATTTAACTGGGTGGTGTAACCCAAAGTAGCCTTATCCATATACTGAAGCATGTCGCATACAGCCATAACTGGTATGATGCTAGCATATATTGTGAGTTATCATAACGACGCCGCACGGAAAGATCATGATAAAAAGGCCGGCAGACTGCAAGCCAATTTTCTGAAGAATTGCCTTCTCTTCTTTTGCGGTGGCCTCTGCGTGGAGGACTTCGACGACTTGAGTGTCTAACTGGGTGACGGGCGAATCATTGGTAGAGAGGGTGGCTGCTTTTTCTATAATCGCGGCACCGGTGTGATTGATGTTAAGCATTGAGTTATTGAAGCTGGCCATATTATGTCGCTCTCGGGACCTGATAACTGGTTAATATATTCTTGAGAAAGCCAATATCGCAAGGGTGTGTCGAAATTGCCTGCAAACTAGTGATGGGCAGCAATATCGATCCTGAATCACAACATCGTATAACACGAACGCAGGAATGGCGCAATAGCTACTCCATATAGATCTTCTGGCTATAACGTCCTTCCCCGCGCAGCACGCCGTTGTATGTTTTTTGCTTTCCTTTTGGTCACTGGATGAATGTCATAATGGCAATTCGATTTTGACTCAGGATCCTAAATTGTTAAACATACATTTCTAGCTACACCTGTTTTATTAATTTAGTTTGTTGGTCCCGATCTGCCATTCACTCGAAACTTTCGCCCTGTGTTGTGAACGGCCCGAAGTGTTATTCACAGCATGGCGAATGGCAGTAGTATATTATACTTAGTATTAAGAGTATTTAGTAGAAGACCTTGCTTATTAAAACCGCTTTAGCCTGTCGGGATAGAAGGAAAGGATCAGTCGAGCGCATGCAATAACTGGTACGAGCCTATATGTTTTCTCTTTGCCTTGTTTCTTCGTTGCTCTCCCATAGCTAGGCGAGGTGAATGCAGAATTCTTGTATCATGGTACCAGAAAGCAAATGCATATAACATAATCAGACAGCGAACCGTCGCGACATCGAACCGCGAATTTTTCACTGGTAGTGAAGACGGGGGTAGACAGTATGTGAGTATCAGAGGATTATAAGTTGAATGAACTGTTACATCATGATCATAGCCTAGAACATAAATGGCATCTTGAAGTCATATATTTTTATGCCGGCTCGAGTTAGCTGACAAAGCTTTTTATTGAGAAGAAGAAAGAAAGTGTCGGGTTTATCCTTCTGTCAGAACAAGCCAGCCGTGACTCCCTGCTGGCGACTGGCGGATATCATCGTTTGCTTGGTGAACACATTCTTGCGCCAGGCTGTGGTTCCGTTATTGTGACCGCCAAGGACCGGCGTGTAGGATCAAGGGGCGTTTCCAACTAGACCGAATACCAATATCTATCTACAAAAATCAATTGACTTTTGCTTTGGAAGCATAACCCGGTTCACATCAATGTGTACATGGTACCTAGCTGGTGATACCAACAGAAAGAAAGACATTACTCAGAGGAATAAGTAGTAGAGAGAGAACCAATAGATATATATTTGATCAAAGTAATATATGAGTAACCCTTGGAGGAATCTGGACATGTCTACCCATAATCCTTGGCGGTAAACTACACTACGTTACAAATTTCAGAAATCCATCTCCTTTACATCACCCAATCGATTAACTTTTCCATCATTGAAAAAGAAGCAGTTATTCTCTACAATCACCGTGAATCCCTCCGATCAAACGCTAGAGGAACATCGCGAGCGATCCTCAAACTCATTGTGAACTCCACACCCTCCGACATCGCCAGCTCAGCGCGTTCTTTGGCCATGGACCAAGTATCCGGCTCCCTAACGGACCGACCACTGTTCCTATCACCTCCCTCCCCGTCCTTCTTTTCGCCAGTCAAAAGACGAACAGAATATTGCTTAAAGAGCACAGCGACGACAGCGCAGAGCTCAGCCAACCCAAACTGCTGCCCCAGACAGCCACGACTGCCATCCGAGAAAGGAAGAAAGGAGCCGGCTAGCGGAGTGAGAAATCTCGAAGCGGGCTTTGGTTCCTCGCTCTCCTCCCCGCTAACGTCCGCGTGGAGCCATCGATAAGGGTCAAAGTCGCGGTCCTCCGCGCGCCGGGGCCAGTAGCGTGGATGTTGGTGCGTGGCACTCGTGTTGACAAAGGCGACTGTCCCCGGCGGTAATATATGCGACTCGCCAGCGACACGAATGGGAATGCCTGGCGAATGAAGTGGGACGCACTTGGGCAGGACGGGCAGGAGCGGGAAGAGACGCAGGGCTTCGTGGATCACGGCGCCGACGAGACTATTTATGAGGGCGCGGTGGTGGGTGTCATAGGACCAGCGATCAGGAGGAGTGTCTCCGAGAATGCGATCTAGGTCCGCCTGCATGGCGAGCTGAATTTTGGGGTGGCAGGCTAGCAGGAGGATGATGAAGGTGAGGGTGTTGGCGTTGGCTTCGTGCCCGGCGAACATGAACATGAAGATATTCCCGTTTACCTGAGAGGGGGACAATTTGGCCTTGACGAAGCGGTCTGTGAGATGCGTCCAAAGGCATCATGGACGCCGGTGAGGTTAGGTTAATGCGTCCTTTGTTGGGATTTTTACGGGGATGAGGAGCATCTTACCAAGAAGATTGTCCGCTTGGTTGGAGTCCTTGAGGTCGGTCTCGTGGAGCTCGGCCTCTTTGCTTATGCGCAGATCTTGCATGTACCAGTCAAGCTCCTCATAGGCCGTGGCAGCTAAGCGATGGTTCCGAGATGGCGACCATCCTGTTGCGCCTATCGGTCAGAATAGGGAAGAGCGTGAAACAATGCAGGGATCGGGGAAGTGTTGCATACGAAGGAGCCACCCAGGGCATAAAAATACAGTGGTATAATGGTCTAGCAGGGCGTGCATGGCCTCATTATAGCCAAGGCGATGTCGATCGGGTCGATCCTCTTGGAACTGCAACGCGTCGACCAGGTCGGTCTGGCCTTGATTCTCGAAGCATATCTGACTGAGCAAGTTCAGTGACAGTCGCGCCGTCAATGATCGCAGCCGAAGATAGGCTGACTGCTGTGTCAAAGCCACGCCCAGTTCCTTACCACCCGCAACTGAGAGGGTGAACACATTGCGAATCGTTGAGTGAGTGAAGAACGGAGCGGAGATGCGACGGTAGAGACGCCACTCCGGTCCGTCGGTACCAGAGATGGTCGGACCGAAGAGATTCAGAACCCTTAGCAAATGGGCAGGCTTGCCAAAACGCTGATCATGGAGGAGTTGCGAGGAGACATCTGCGTCACAGGTGTAGAGAATGATACCCCCTGGGGAGACTGCTAGGAAGGTGTCGGCCCCGACTCGAGCGAAGGGCTCGTAGCCATTGTGCCAGACCCTATTGAACTGGAGCAAAGGAAGCCAATGCTGCGTCCAGGACAAGGGGAGAAGCTGGAGGACGGGCAGCAAGACGGGCTGGGACAGAAGCCACGCCCCCCCGAGAAAGGAACAGGGAACAAGCACGTATGGAAGTCCTGTGGACCGGGCCAGAGCGACGTGAGAGACCAAGCTTAGCAAAGACCATATCCCGAAAGCGATCGTCGGAACCAACAGGCCCAGGAGCAAGGACAACATGGGGGGCCAATTGTGTAGGGTGGCACTGTAGCAGACGGCAGGTAAGATGTGGCCACTGCAATTATTAGCTATTTTCGCCTAGATCAGGCGCTCGCGCCTTCGCATGCCTGTCAGACCCACAGTGCCCGTGCAGTCCACGCTACTCTGTATGTGTCCTCTTGAAGACCGACGCAGATGCGAGTCAATACGGGGGCCAACGTAAGAGCCATATGCATCTTCACGGAGTAATCACTGAATGAGGAAAGGATTTGCCCGCTTGGGACAGATAGGTATGGACTCTTCAGTACTACCCTGCCGAATGTCAACCACGCTCGCCGCGTCTTACTTGCTGTAAACCTTTACTGCTTAGAGGGGGCTGAGAAGGACACTGGAATTGGCCCTGCGTCTCAATGCATATAGGCGGTACAAGGTCTCCCTTTCATGACGACGATCTCTGACAGTCAGAATCCAGCATGAGCACGGTGCAGGAGTCCTCTGGGCCTTCGCTGGTGACATCGTCGCTACTGGCCGTCGCCATCGTCTTTCCCATTATAGGCACGATTGCGGTGGCAGTCCGACTCTATGGCAGCCTCGCCAAGCATCGAAAGTTGTTTGCCGATGACTACATCGCCGTCCTTGCCCAGCTGGCGGCATGGGGCATTTCCATCGACATGTACGTTGCCGCTGCGCTGGGGGGCGTCGACAACGCCAGCACCGACGTCCTCTCTGCGACCACAATCTTCTTAAGGGCACTCTGGATTGAGGGACTACCCCTCATCACCAGCCTGGTGCTGGTCAAGACGTCCTTGTTGCTGTTTTACCGCCGAATATTCGTCACTCCGGCTTTCAGACTGGTCGTATGGATCTACATCGGCATCCTAATCGCATGGGGCATCGCAATCTTCGTGGTATATCATCATTCCTGCCAGTATTCAGAGAGATGGAATTAGGACTTACTTGAACCTGTTAACCTAGACCCAAGTACTGGCCGCTGACCCAATCACTGCGGTGTGGAATCCCATGGCAACGAATCCCCTACGGTATGACTACAACACGTACTCTATTGCCTTCGCGGCTATGAGCATGATCTTTGATGTTATCGTGTTGTGTTTTCCGATTCCCGTAATCTACAAACTGCAAATGTCCACAGTGCAGAAGTTCCAAGTCCTCGGCATTTTCTGGCTTGGCATCTTGTGTGTTCCTCTTGAGCCCCATTCGAGAAACAGATGCTAATGGTGATCCCTTTCGTTTCAGTTGCTGCATTTCCTCCGCCATCCGATTCTACTACATCTATAGCGATATCCGGAGATCGGTCGCTAGTATGGGGGCCGACCGCTATACCTCCAGCGCAACGGCCACGACCTGGGCCATTGTCGAGCCTAACATGAGCATCCTGGCCGCATGTCTCCCGACGTACGGTAATGTGTTTGGTGTAGCCCCAGCCGTGCGCTCTGCCTTCCGCAGCTTCCGTACTTTTATGTCTTCGCGCGGTGGCGGCAGCGGCAGCGGGGGCAAGTACAGCAGCGGTGGTGGCTCGTCCTTAGGCTCCCCGTGGTCGCCGGGGAAGGGAAACTCAGTGGTCATACGGAGCTCGGCCACGGGGGAGTCATATTCTCCTAGGCGGCCCTCTAGCCGAAATAACTGGCGGCTGTTGGGGAAGGGTGATGACGCGGACGTAGAGCTGGCGGAGCGTGTCAGTTCGGATCATATCCCTTTGGCTTCGGATCCGCAACGCATGAATATCTCGGTTACTCGGAGTTTTTCGCAGTGGGAGTCCCCTATTCAGGAGGAATCACGGCGGGGTGGATGAGCTCGATTGGCTGGTCAGTTAACTGGGTGCTATTTTGTATTGTGCATTAGTAGATGGGCCTCGGACTTGGGAAATCTACATAATTTGCGGGTATAAATAATGATAGTTGCTGTATGTACTGCGTACAGACAGACTTCATCTATGTACATAAGACGATCTCGTTTATAAAGCATATCCACCAATCAATTGTTCAAAAGACGTGAATCCGCTACAGTATTATCCTGCACCCCTCCCCTAAGCACTAAACATCCACGAGCCACTATTCAAGAAACAACCAACAAAAAAAAAAAAAAAGAAAAAAAAAGGTCAGAACCCTTACAATCAAACAAACCTACAAACTCTTCACCTCCTTATCCTGCAACACAGCCACGGTCCTCTTCACCGAATCCCTGGCCATCATGGTGTCCTGCCAGCGCGAGAAATGCGGAAACTCCGCCGGATTCCAGGCATGTTCACCCGTGCGGCCGGCCATGAAAAACGGGACCTGTAGGTTCCACATAACAAACGCGAGATCGGCATAGGTGCACTTATCGCCGACGAGCCAGTCTCGGTGGGCGAGGACCCCGTCCAGCACGCCTGCAATGCGCTTGACTTCGTTGCCGTAGCGGATCTTGGGGCTCTCAAGGTCGTCGCCGTGGAACTTCTCGTGGAAGAGATTGAACCTACATTTGGTGATCGATCTGATTAACTCTACACAAGGAGGGATTGGAGGGTACGGAGTAGATCGGGGTGTGGGGGTGTTGGGTTGCTTAGTAGTGGGGCCGAGCAGAAGGACGAGTCTTAGATATAGCTTACCAAGCAGACTGCCCGAAGTAGGGACCTTGGCCCGAGGCTTGGAAGAAGGACCATTGGAGGAGGTGGAGCCTCTCCGGCGCAGTGGCGTAGGAAATCTTGTGCTCTCGGTCGTATGTCTCGACGAGATACTTGTTTGGGCGTTAGCTTGGGTTGTGGAGGGGCGGCAGGTGACGATGCATGGATTTGGATGTAAAATGCACAGTACAAGACTCGGAGTAGACACGTACCTGGACTATCGCGCCAGATTCCCACAAAGTGACATCCTGGTTAGGGTCGTAGATTGCTAATCCCATGCATGTCAGCGAGAAGCCAAGACGGGGCCAGGAGACGGAGGCCGACCAGGAACTTTGCCATTAGGATTAATATCCGTAAAAGGCTTGTGTTTGAGACTTTCCAGCTCGACAAACTCTGTCTTGTACGGGAGGCCGAGCTCCTCTAGGATGACCAGAACCTTCGAGGGATTGGGGACCTGGTCTAGTAGGAGACTGAATCAGTTTTTTTGGCCCGAATGCGAGAACGAAGGAAGGCGACTCACTCCTCCAGTAGAGTTTAATTGGCTTCAGAGACATGGTGTTCGGTTAGGGGCTGTTGATTGCGTGGGATACTGGGCAGTAGACTCGGTTCTGGCGGAGTCGGACCTGTCGACTTAATATAGCGGCTTGACGTGGGGGTAATCAACCCTGGTTTCTGGCTGCCCCCCCCTCAACCAGGGTGTCTGTATCGTTGCGAAACAGCGGCTGGCCATTCTGGCTAACAGGCCTTAGGGCTTACGGCCAACAGTCGAGGTCTTTGTTTCCGTGAGGCTAGCAGGTCAAGGAGGATCAGAATCCATGCCCTCAATATAGGACCATATTCCAGCGTTACATCGTCCTGATGCGTGGGTCACATGGATCCCGTGCCGTAGCTTGTTGATCCTTGTCGATAGCGGGAAGAACCGCACTAATTGAATTAGTAGAGAGGAGGAGGTTGGCTCGACGGACGAAAGCCCGAAAGCCCGTCCATGGCTTGTATTGAGGGAAAGATCCAATACAGTAATGATACCCTTGATAACAGATTGCGTATAGTGTAATGTAATGTATGTATAGTACGTATGTACCTATTGTATTTGCCGCTTCTTCCAAGAACACGTAATGATCATATCATATCGTAGGAAGATCCTTGACTACCACCCTAAACCTGCTTACTGGCAATATCTCGCGCTACATAGATCTGACCGAACAAATCCGTCACGTCAATGAACGCCTTGATGCGCCGGGCCGTCGGCCCGTCAACCTCGGTAGACAGGCGACCGAAGTACAGTTGCATGCATTCCTGCTCGCTCGCCGCAATGTCCAGGAGAGTCTGCCTGCGAGAGTCTCCGTCGCCTGAGACGCCTTCTTTGAACTCGTCGAAATCTAAACTATTCAGGTTTCCCTCATCGGCATCGCGCCGACTGGACCCGTAGTCGTTGTACTGCCGACAGAGCGTAGCAAGATGCAAGGCCATGGCTCGGGAAAGATAGCGCGCCTTCGCGGTTCCAAAGCAGTACGGCCGATTACGGCTAGCCAGGCAGGAGAAAAAAGTAAAAGAATAGGGGCAGCTGGTATCATTGGCGCCCGTCGTGCGAACCCAGTCAAAGTACGCCGGACGCGAGGCGATCCCGTTTCTAAAGTCTTGGTTGTCGCGATTATGTGCGATATGCGCCAGCAGGAATTTATGCAGCTCGCTGGCAACTTCTTGTTGTGCAAAGTTCGGAGTCCGTGTCACACAGGGGTGTTGTCTCACATGTTGAATATACTTGCGAATGACGTCCGCAGGTTCTTTTGGAGATGTAGTCGGGGACTCGTTTCCAGAATCTGATGGCACTGGCGTTGGTTGCACAGCATAATTTTCGCCCTGAATGAATCCGCTATCTGCTTTCATTGGCAGGTCAAAGCACTCGGACTTGAGCGTCGCGGTGAGCTGGGATAATTGGGCTTCCGTCAACCGCGCGACATCTGTCTCCATGTATTCGTCGGCTTGATAATTCAGCATAGAGATGACCATCATATCCCACATTGTCTTGCCCGAAAGGGGGAACTCCGTGGCGGCATTGACGCAGCACCAAGCGGCTGGTATATACTCGATGTACTTGTCCTCAGTCATGCGCATTTCGTCCCGTGGGAAGATATCCAGACGAACGGTCTTCAGCAGTTGCGAGTACAGCGTCGCTTCCATGACGGCGAGCAGCAACGTTTTTGCCGGTGTCTGTTGAAAGAGCGGTAGCCGCCCGAAAAATTTGGCCATGACTTGTAGCTTCTTGCCGTGTGCAGAGAACATGGCGACGACTTCAGCCGGCCACGGTCTTTTATCAGCGGAGGCACTCATGGCCGCTAGGCAGTACGTCTCGCAGAGGATGGGCAGTCTGTAGGTCACTTTCTCCACCCAAATGTAGTCCCCCTCTATCCACTCGCTGGGATGTGCCAGGAGGTATTCTCGGCCGCGATGGAATGCTGTCTGAGCCACCTCACGAATGCTGTCGGACCATGGCAGATTCAAGAGGTGGGAAAGAAGGAGTACGCAATATGCAGTTCTCTCCGGAGAGCTCGCCCAGGATCCGTTGACTGACTGACGACTCAAAGTTCGCGAGAGTAGCTGGAATAATGCAATAGGTAGGCGCAACGTGACAAGCTCGTGGGACAGATCGAATAGCTGGCCCTTACTCCAGAGGTCAAGCAGCTGGATCAACGCGGTTGTCAAGAGCATTTCACTGTACTCTGAGGCCAGGTTCCATTTATCGAGAAGCTCGCCATCCTCCCAACCTGACAGGATAAAGCGAACGGCCTTTTCAATCTGCGTGGTATAAATACCGGGGTCTGGCGTTTGAAGGAGCGCAATCAGAATGTTAGCGTTGGCGCTGAAACTCGGATTGCGCTCTAGCTTGTATGTTTGAAAATGGTTTGACGCCTCGAAGTGCTTGACGAGGGCAGAAGGGCTCACTTTGCTGCCTAGAAGGGTTATGGCGAGAAAGGCTCTTGCCGTGTCATCTGCGTCCGCCACGAAGCCCGGCGCAAAGCCCAGCAGTCCTTGCTGCGTCTCGAACAGATGCATGAGATATCGATCGATGGTCTTCAACACGGTACTGTTGAAGTCACCCACTGTGAATCCATTCGAGAGGAGCGTGGAAATTATCCACGATGTTTCAAAGACAGGGGCGGGGAAAGCGCTGGGCACGCCACCAGACGAGCCATAACTCCGGATTACATTGCGGAGGTACTGCTCCGCAGCATTGTCCCAGTGTGTGCTGTGAATCAGATATGCTGCCGTTGAGGCCGGCGATCCCAGCATACCACCGTATGATGTGCAATGATGTGCCAGCTGGTCGAAATCTACTTTCCCAATCAACCCTTCCAGAGAGTGAAGCAGCGTTGTCTGGTGCTTCCCAGTTACCATCTCAGGCACAAATCGGGCCATCTTGTGTGCATGCAGCTCCATTAGCATGGATTTGCCTGGAAAGTCGATGTCGATGCCTTGTTGTGCCAATTGGGATAGCAGGCTAGGCACAAGAATCTCGAACCCAACATGCACGGTTGCGCCAACATCCCATTGCTTCAGTGCTTTTGATAGGAAGGTAATTGCACGGGAGATTCGCGCATCATACACGATAGCCTCTTCTTTCCAAGAACCGTAATGCTCATCTCCAATTGAGGCCTTGTGAGCTAGTAAAGATAAAAGACAAGCTAGCGTATTGAGGATCTCATCAACAGGAGACGAGCACGCGCCCCAGGACCCGTCCTCGCGTTGATGGTGCAGAACGAACGTGAATGATTCTGGAAATGTCCATTGATCAGAGCCAGTGGTATCAGGCTTCGTGATCATGGAAAGCCACGCCGTGTCATAAAACGTAATGCTGAAATCCCCAAAACCGGATTTGTCTCCACAGCCCTTAGCAACCTTCTCTACCACCTCACAGGCTCTCTCAATGAGGTCGGGGGCTGCCAAATCTAACTTTCTCCGCTTTTCGGGACTCATAGTATCGAGGGTTTGGTCTGCTTTGTTGAATTTTAGAATAACGGGTCAGGCTGTGATCTTACTTTAATTTGGACAGAGTATCGATTAATACTTGTAGTCCCTTTATCACCCATGGTGGCTTATTCATGAAAGCCTCCTCAATAGTTGTCTCCACTATGTTCTCTCCGGACGGAAGCCTCGCGACAGGGTTCGCCGTATCCAGGCGGTGTATTCCGCGTTACAAGCCCATACGAAGTATATCCAACATTTTCATAACCTGATAAACTGTTATCGAGGCTCTATTCTGCATTCAGATGAAAAGTCCGTGATTGCACTAAACAATTACGTGGTGTGTACGTTAGTGGGGATAGGGACCAAAATACCCGCCTATTCCCACCTGTTACACGGGTTATGCCGCCATGCTAAGTGCATATTACACTACCTCGCCTAACTGAGTAGTGTCGCAAACCACCTTCCAGCCACCAGAAAACTGATAAGGTCCACAAATTGCATACGTGGGAGGGGTAAGATTGTTGGTATGCAAAGTAATCTACCGTCAATGCACTCCGGACTAGTGCTCACAGTCCAATTGTCCAACGCACTCGGGACCGTGCTGCATCTGGCGGGGTTTGGCCTCGACCTGTCCCGCAACAGACCAACATGCATACATGATCCCTGGTAGCATGGTCATTTACGTTGTGCAAAAATATGATAAGACCACCCGCATGGAATTCCCTCCTCCATCAGTGATCATCTACCTCCACGCAAAAGCCCACAAACATCGTCGACCATGGCAACAAACCCGTTCTCTCAGGGGTCCTATACATGGATCCAAGAAAATTCAATTCCATGGTTTTACAGTGCCCCAGTCCTCTTTCTTGGTTGGTATCTGTTATCCTGCGCATGGAGCGGAATCTTCGGCTACCGAGTGCCAGTCTTTGGCATCAAAACATCATGGGAGCCGACAATGGTATCGAACTTCCGGTTCTTCATGCGAGCTGGAGACGTCTTGGGTGAGGGGTATCGCGCAGTATGTTCCGTAGCCCAGTTGATGAATTCATGAGCTGACGTCTCCGTGGCGACAAGTGTAAGGACAAGATCTTCCAATTCCGACGAGCCGACACAGACATGCTGGTCTTGCCTCCAAAGTATGTCGACGATATCAGGAAGCTTCCAAACCATGTGGCCAGTCCGACAATGGCTCATGTGCACAATCTTATGGGCTCTTCCACCAACATGCATATCATCCTTCAGAGCAATCTGCATTTCCGTACCCTCCAGCTGAAACTGACGCCGAACCTAAATTCCTTGACGGCACCCATGCAGGACGAGGTCAACTATGCGGTAGAGAAGGAACTAACCACGTCTGAAGGTCGGCTATCTTCTCCTTCCATGAGGTTTTCCTGGCGAATACTGACAGAACAATAGACGAATGGGTCACCATCAAACCCTATCACACGGTCCTTGACTTTGTGGCCCGCGTCAGTGCTCGCATATTTCTTGGTCTGCCCTTGTGTCGAAACCCTAAATGGCTCGAGGTGTCTACGCAGTTTACCGAAAATGGTATTCCATTCCGACCTCTCCTGAGCCCATTGGTTTCAATGCTAATTGCAGAGCAGTTTTTGTCTCCCTTGTCTTCCTGCGGCTGTTCCCTATCTGGACCCACAAGCTCCTCAACTGGTTCATGCCCTCATCCTATCGAGGAAATGCATACGTCCGGAGAGCCAAGAAGCTCCTTGTCCCCGAGATCCTTCGGCGAAGGGAGCAAGAGGTTAATGAAGCCCAGCCACCAGAAGAGAGCAAGAATAACCTTCTGTCCTGGATGATGGAGATTGCTACACCCGAAGAAAGCAAGCCTGCGTCCCTAGCGCACTTGGAGGTCGTCCTCTCACTCGCCTCCATCCACACCTCCCAGATGAACGCGGTCCACGTCCTCTACGATCTCCTCGCCCATCCAGAATACCTCGATCCCATCCGCCAGGAAATCAAAAACGTGGTCCTAGAAGAAGGTCCCTGGATGCAGTGGCAGAAGTCAGCATTCTCGAAACTCCGCAAGCTCGACTCCTTCATGCGCGAGTCCCAGCGCTTTAACCCACCAACCCTTCTATCCATGCACCGCGTGCTTCTCCAAGACGCCCAGCTCTCCGATGGAGTCCGCCTTCCAAAGGGCGCGCACATCAGCATGGCCGTCAACGACATCCAAAACGACCCGGCCGTGACCCCGGAGCCCGAGAAATTCGACGGCTTTCGCTACTACCGGCTCCGCGAACGCGAAGGAGAGGGTCATCTTCATCAGTTCTCGACAACGCAGGAGCGGGTTCTGAATTTCGGTCATGGTCAAAACGCGTGCCCGGGTCGCTTCTTCGCTAGCTTGGAAATCAAAATTATCCTGGTTCGTCTGCTGATGGACTACGAGTTTAAATTCAAGAATGGCAATAAACGCCCCGAGAACTTGCGCGCCCATGAGTTTATCTTCCCCAATCCTGACGCGGAGATCCTGATGCGGCGTCGGCCTGCGTCAGAGCGTTTGCAGCTTTGAACAGGAGTTGAACTGCAACAGGAAGTGGATATTGACTGGGGAAATAATTAAGAGAGGTGGCAGTGTGAATATGAAAACGTTCACTTTTTTAGTCGCTTAATTCTGTAGTTATCTTGCAGTTGACAGTGTGAGCCGTCCAATTTCCGATTACTCTCTGTTGCCCGCGATGAAGACCACCATACAGTATATGCTATGACAAAAATACCAACGAAAGCGGAATTAAGAAAGAAAAGAAAAACGTACTTTAGGAAATTTTCTTTTACTCAGTAATTTCACAATGAAATGAAATGCTGACACGTTTATGCGCCATTATTTCGTCGGGGCTGATCTCCAATTCAATGTAGCCATGCTATAACACCCGCCCCGGCCAGACCTACTCCGTATGTCCAACACCCGCCCCCTGGTGAAGGCAAAATTAATGTATGGCGATTTAAAAACTCTGACTTAATTGGAGGAAGTATTTATCGCGTCCTCAAAGTCTTCGGATTGATTAAATACAAAACCTCGCTTAGAATATGCATGGATTTTATGCATTTACTACATACAGTAAGGTGTTCGGCGATCCCGAAAGGGCCTGTAAGACCTACTAGATAACAAACCAAAGTACACATATTGCACCGTTGCATTGCACTAGTCTCCTGCAAGTCGCAACCAAACTATCGAAGTGGACAAGCTAAGTGTATTAGTTACGGCCCCATACTCCAGTGTATGTACGTGCATCGGTATTGTCCACCACCTCCCAAATTTCGCCCCCAAAAAACCTATTACCGAACTTGTAAGATGAAAGCGTACCGTACTTCTGCATACGGGCTAAGACGAGTGAGCCCTAAGTTCCTTGCCCATCAGACCACGTAGAATCGGGCTTGGCCAACTCGCGCATGTCTAGGGCATTAATAAACATTGGTTGGTGTCGCCCTGCTCTAGGTCTGATTACCTTTCCTCTCAATTGTAGGGATCAACAAACACCCCTTGTTGGGACCCTGACTTTTCTCAATGGCGCAGCTCTTGCGGGTGGTCGCGCTGGCGATCGCCGCCAGCGCGGCGGCTCTGTCGCGGGACTGGGAAAACGGTGTGTGCTTTGCTGGTGATTCATTGGCTCCTTCTTGATCTTTACTCTAACAGTTGACCATAAGGGATAGGAGGTTTGTTTGGAGGTGATGCGTTGTCGTCCATGAACTTGCCCCTTTTCCTATCCGACGTTGTAGGTGCCTCCCACTCACCCAGCAAGTTATAGGCCATGTCTAATGAGGAATGAGTCTATTGTAGCTAGGAGAAGCGAGGGATCCATGGCATGGTGTCGACCCAGCAGGAGATCCTCCGAACACTGGCGTGACACGCCGATACGAGTTTGACGTCTCGCGGGCATTTGCATCTCCGGACGGGTTCAACAAAAGCGTGATCCTGATCAATGGGCAGTTCCCAGGACCTATGATCGAAGCAAATTGGGGTGACAGAATCGAGGTGACGGTTACAAATAGCATCGATAGTCCGGACGAGGGCATCACACTCCACTGGCATGGGCTCACGCAAAAGAAGACACCTTGGTACGACGGCGTCCCTGGGGTCTCGCAGTGTCCGATCGCCCCTCGTGGAGGAAAGTTTACCTATATCTTCCAAGCAGATCGGTATGGTTCCAGCTGGTATCATTCGCATTACAGCGCACAATATAATGATGGACTTTTTGGTCCACTCATTATCCACGGCCCTTTGCAGCCGGAGGTCAAGTATGACTTCGACCTGGGCCCCGTTATCATCTCGGATTACTACCACGTCGGTTACTATGAGATCATGGAACGGAGCATCCACAAGCCCCCGGGAATCATACCACTGGATAACAACCTCATCAACGGGAAGGGTTCGTACAATTGCAATCATACCAGCACGGACACAAAATGTCTGCCAGGCGCTGGATTTGAGAAGTTTAGATTTCGCTCCGGGAAACGGCATCGTCTGCGATTAATCAACAGCGGTGCTCTCGCCAACCAGAAGATCAGCATTGACAACCACGAGATGACGGTCATCGCCAACGACTTTGTCCCTGTCAAACCCTACAAGACCAAGGTGGTCACATTGAGCCCCGGTCAGCGAACGGACGTGATCGTGCACGCCACCGGTTGCGCTACCGATGCCGTCTGGTTACGGTCCGACATAGACATGGTCTGTCTCCAGAACACGGCGACTTTCCAGACCGCGCGTGCCGCCATATACTACGAGCTTGCGAACCCTGGGCGATTGCCTCAGACAAAAGGAACGAGCTGGGAGAGCAACGATTGTCGCAACGACGCGCTGGATCGCACCGTTCCTTACTACCCTCTCAAACCCCCAGTCCCCAGCACCACGCAGACGGTGACCATCACGGCGGGCCTGAACGAGACCGGTTTTATGGTAATGTTCATGGATGGGTCTTCTTTCATGGCCAACTATAACCAGGCCGCTCTGCTCGCAGCCCAGGAAGGAAATGTCAGTTTTCCGCGCCAGCGGAATATATACGACTTCGGGTCCAACTCCAGCGTCCGGCTGGTGTTTGAGAACGCCTTCGACACATTGCACCCCATGCATCTGCATGGGCATGACTTCTGGGTTCTGTCCGAGGGACCCGGCCGATGGAACGGGACCATCATCAACCCGGAGAATCCGCTGCGTCGAGACACCCACCTCATGATGCCGGGATTGCCGGATAACCCGTCACATCTAGTGTTGCAATGGAATCAGGATAATCCGGGGGTCTGGCCGCTGCACTGCCATATATCTATCCACTCGAGTGCGGGCATGGTGATTCTGGCATTGGTATGTGCTCTGATCGATAATGCCTTCTGTCACTCGATTTGTACTTACTCACTTATGCTTTTTAGGAACGGCCCGACGATATCGCCAATCTCCCTATCCCGGGGGCTATTGCCAAGGATTGTGAGATCTGGGATCATATTGACAAGTCGGACTATGCTGAGCAGATTGACTCGGGGGTATAAGGGTGTCACAGGGTAGGGTTTTTATTCGTAATGTCTTAATATCCGTCCGTATCCGGTCGCTTACTGTGTAATATTGTTACAAAACGACCATTGCCTTCATAACATACTATCTTCGTATCCGAATTACCTACAAGGTACCGTACGATACTCACTGCAGCTGAGTACATACGGTACTAGCCAGGAGACCACGTAACTACGAGGCTACGAGACCAGAAGCCTTTCGGCCCAAGAGGGTCTTCGATCTGACACGTAAATTCCCCCAATTGTCTCAATCCTGACTCTCTCTCCAGTCTTTACACGTCTCTCTCCATCCCGCCTCGTGTCTAATCATGGGGGTCGTCAGTCTCCTGTTGTTGTCCGCTCTACTCTCGAGTCTGGTCAGTACCCATTCCTCCACGCGCTTAGACAAAATGCCCTTGCTTACTCTTCCAGGCCTCAATCGGCTATGTGATCCGAAATCTATGGTTTCACCCGCTAGCCGAATATCCAGGACCGCTTCTATGGCGGGCCTTCCGACTCCCCTTCCTGCTGGCGATGATGCAGGGGGAACTGCCACATCGGATTCGGCGCTTGCACGAGCAATACGGGGACGTGGTCCGCGTGGCGCCCGATGAACTGTCCTTCATCGATGCCGCAGCCTGGCGCGACATCTACACCCGAGGCCGGGACTTCGTGCGCCCCGATGAGTACAAAGACCAGCCGCCGGGCAAGACGGCAGCGAACTTGATCGCCTGTTCAGAGACCAAACACGCGCAGTTCCGCCGGATCCTGGCGCCCGGGTTCTCGGAACGATATGCCGCGGAGCAGGAGCCGTTCGTCCAGTCGTACATCGATCGGTTGTTCGCGAAGCTGGACGAGCGCTCCGATGTCGACGTCGTGGAGTGGATTAACTACCTCGCCTTTGATATCATCGGTGACCTCACCTGGGGCTCCTCGTTTGGATGTCTGGACGGACTCACGTACCACCCGTGGATTCAGACGGTCAGTCAGTTTAAGGCGGCGATTATCGTCGGCGGGCTGAAATTCTACCCAGCGGTGTATTCGTTCCTCATGGCCATTACTCCTGCCTCGGCGTTGAACGAGGTCATGGAGATGTGGAAAGTCACGGAGCAACAAGTTCGCAACCGAGTCGCGAGCGGAGTGACGCGACCTGATCTGGTCGGCACGATGCTTCAGAGTAGTAAAGCGACCGGGAGCGAGGCTATGACCCCAGAAGAGATGGAGGTCAATGCAATGATGATCGTGGCGGCCGGTAGCGAGTCTATCACCACTGTTATAACAGGTGTAATCAACCATCTGCTCCGGGACCCAAAAACCCATCAGACTCTCGTGAGCATCCTTCGGAGTACGTTTATCACTGAAAAGGAAATCACTGCCTCGTCGCTGAAGAATATCCCTTATCTGAACGGGGTCCTCAACGAGGGAATGAGGCTCTGCCCGACCATTCCGGACTCCATGCGCCGAAGAGTCCCCGCCGCCGGAGCCAACATCGCAGGCCAGTTTGTTTCTGGAGGCATGGTTGTTTCTGTTCCACCCTGGGCGACATACCGCTCATCTCGCAATTTCACTCGCCCTAATGAGTTTGCCCCGGAACGGTGGCTGGATGGTGCCACTCGGGGTGACGAGTTCAAGGGTGACGTGAAAGCGGCCTTCAATCCTTTCTCGCTGGGTCCGCATAACTGTCCTGGACAGAACCTGGCATGGTTGGAGCTACGCCTGATTCTTGCACGGTTGCTCTGGAGGTATGATCTCTCCACGCCACCCGCGACGGAACTTCCTGAGTGGGAGTCCCAGGGGATCTGGTGGTTCTGGGATAAGAAGCCGGCCATGGTGCGCTTCCAGCGGGTCAATTAGTATATGGTCGTGAAACAAAGGGTTACCTATAGCTTAGTGGCTGGTGGATTTATTCCTTGTGGTCATCGAGAATTGAGAGCACGTACTCTCCCCTTGCCCTAGGCTCCTCGGCCCATTTCAACTACCATGAAAAATGCTCTGATATAGCCTCTTGTTTACCTGAAATGCATTAGAATAAAATAGTACAAGCTCTAATTCAAACGCGTGATCGAGAAACATGCAATGCAAGGAGTTCAAATCCCAAACGCAGGATGCAGGAAGGTATCACGTGACTTCATCATCGTTTTTATACAACTGGTGACTGAGATGCTCTAGACCGAATGTTCGACTTGGCCGTTTTCGGTAAGAAGTACTTTGATCAGGCTTTCTAGTAAAATCGCTTCGAGCGGATAGAGAAGGTTCCTGGACACGTTATAGTCCCGAGAATCAGCCTGCTTGTTCCACATAATTTCAGTATAGTCACGACTATCCATTGCGGCACTTGTTGCGCGCTCGAACGTCGTCAGACACAGATCTGACCAGCTCAAATACTCAGCTTTTGTGCATCTGGAATTCCTCCTCATGATACTCGTCTTCGACAACAAACATGCAAGCGTTTGTCGACGTCGGGGCACCTAGATTGCCCCCCTGATAAGCAGAGATAGTAAAGCGGCCTTACCCGCTAGCTCACCCGGGCGGCATCCACCCGAACTGTTAGCAGGAAGAAGTATCCAAGATTGAAGTTGACATTTCACTGAGGCGTAACGGACCCGGTCGGCGCTGAGAGCTCCAAATTCGATGAACGGAGAACTTTTTGTTAGGATTCCAGGATCCACTAGTCATTCAAAAGGGCATACCTTATCCATTTGAGAATGGTAACTATTAAGCCCCCTTTACCTTAGAGAGCGGGCGGTCTAGAATCTCATATTGTCCACGTAGAATTCTAGCTATCCCAGGTTACAATCTAGCACGACTATACTCAAACTTGTAAAAAACAAAAAAGTGATTGGACTCTGTTTTATACATAGAAACTAAAGAAAGTTACCCTCGTGAAAAAGAGTAGAGCAGAATTGTGAAATTATCAAGGATTTTCTTCACGTTGAAACAGGTTGAAAAGATATATATCGAAGGTATCCTGCGAAAGACTACACTCCGGCTTTGCGCGGATGTTAAGCAGGGACCGAATACACTGCGGTATTGAAATAAAGAAATAAGGGAGCAAACGAATATTTTGATTATCACTGAAGTGATTGATTGATGGTTGATGTAGGAAAAATTGGTCTTCCAGGGTGTTGCGGAAAAGGTGCCTTAGGCAAACGGTGAATTGCTTGGTAGCTAGCCTTAGGCATCCAACGCCAACACGTTGCAGCTACTATATGTACGTTCTTACGGTCACTGATAGCATATGTGAGAGAATATCTTGCAAGTTCAATATGTGATAGATGTATATTTCGATAGTGAGGAGCGTGTACGTTTGGATTCATATTCATGGCGCCGGTCCAGAAGACAAACAAATCAGCATACAAATCATCATTGCATCTGACATCTCCTCTGGTGCTGGTTTTGAACCACCAGTAGCCTGATCGTAGAAGGTCTGGCGGGTCAACATGTTAGGTTCGCCATCACCATCGTAAAGAAGAAGAGCTGGACGTTCTGCGGAGAAGACCAGATCGTCTGCGGCACCCGTAACAAAGCGAAGCTGCTTATGTTCCTCGGAATTCTTTTGAGCCTGGTTGATATCGATGGAGAGTTGAATTAGAGATTCATTCTCCTTTTGGACGGCTGATGCCACGTCCGTCTGGGTAGGATCAAAGACTAGAGCCAACGATTTGGATTCCTCTAGAATAGCAAGTACTTGGTCTGCTTCCGGTGCGTGTCCTTTCGTTATGGTTAGTATAGAACACCAAGGAGTATAAGGAAAACTCACCCATTGGGACGATAACACCGCCCATTGAGAGAATCGCCAAGCTCGCCACAAAAAAGGGGTACTGGATTTCGGCTAGTACACCGACGTGGCCAACACCGTCTTTGAACGCGCCATTCGCATCAAGTTGGCTGGAGGGAATAGCACTTTGAATTTTCAGACGCAGCACCTGTACATCGTGCAGGAACTGGGAGTAGGTGAGTTGTACCCCATGTGTGCTGTCGTTGATGATGATTCCATCTTTGTTTTGGTGTGCGGCGTTGATCAGACGTGTGAAGAAGGGATCGGAGGGGAATGTCACTTCTTGGAAAGAACCTGTCTCATCTTGATCGGTTATAGGGGTTTGTTCATGTTTTTGTTCCTGTATATGTTCATGTTCGTGGTCATGTTGATGCTCATGATGCTGCTTATGGTCATGGGGACAGGCGCACTCGTCATCAGAATGGAAATCTAAATCCGAGTCGCAGTCATAACCATCAACTGCAAGACCTGGAACACACTCTTGACACATTTCTTCGGTTGTTCTCTTGTTTATTGTTGATAATAATATCTATGGATTGGTGGGGTTATCATCCAGCGCTTCGGAGGATAAAAAGTTCTTCAATTTTCTTGGCGGTGGCATCATGCAGGGCCGTTTTTATTGGCCTGAAGAATCAGGAAACCCACTAGCTGTCCGATCCTAGCAAATCTACACCCGACCAATAAGAGCATTTCCGTAACTTGGTACAGTACCTATACTAGGAGTGTGTTATGATGTTGCACCACTCGGATGGGCCATTTTCTTTTTCAATAACCAGCGTCAGGCACAGAAGTTGGGTGAGTAACAACGATTCAATCCCGGCTGTTGTCGGTATAGGTATTCAGACCAGTTCCTGCGATCTATGTGACGTCGGGAAACAAAAAGAATTGCTGGGTCAATTCTGTCGTCGTCTGAACAACTCAAGCAGATGGATGGAAGCCGCTCGTGGAAGCCTTTGGCTGGGTGTACTTGTGATGTAAATCCATATCATCGATCTGTTGGATTTGTCAACTAACTAAGCACTTTTACAGGAGCGCCAGCCTGCTTTGCATGGCCGGTTACCTGTTGAGCCTCGCGGTGGCTGGTATCGACAAGTACAATAGCGGGTCGAGCATCTGGGACTATGGCTTGGGAGACGTCAGTATGGCTACACTCATTACGGGCGTGATCCTACCAGACCACGGCATCAATCTCATCTGGATAATCCTGCTAGCAAACACGCCCCAGCTATTTGTCTCACTATCATACTTCATGTACAACGTGCTATTATCTTGCATGCTTCTCGCGGCTGAGTACGATGACTATGCAATAGAGCGAAAGCCCTTGCGTGTATCTTGACCCAGTGGCGCTCAACGCTCGACATACTATCTCAGTTTTCCTTGTCGATATAGTATCCCGCTACAGATCGCATCGGCCTTTTTTCACTGGCTTGTCTCGCAAAGTCTGTTTTTTGTTCAAATTATTCCACGCGTTATGGATGGAGTTCCATGGGACAAAGGCCGGGTCATCACCTGCGGATACTCCGCGCAGGCTACTATCTATGCTATGATCCTCGGCGGCGTTATGATTACAGTGGCGCTCATCCGTGGCTCGCGTCGCTTCAAGTCGTCTATGCCGCTGGCTCTTTACTGCAGTGCTGCTATTAGTGCGGCGTGCCATCTTTGTACTGACAATGAGCATGCCTTGCTGCCTGTTAAGTGGGGCGAGATAGTGGTCAAATCCTCCCCTTCATCGTCCATCCACTCGGATCAGGAAAAGTCTCGCTATGGTGCTGCCCGGGAATGCAGCAGCAGTGTGAGTGATCATGAATCTTTAGATGCTGGCGAAGAAGCTAGATTATCAGGTGGTACGAACGTGGAGCCGTCGGCGACTCGAAACTTCCATTGCAGCTTTACGTCTGGGGAGGTTGTGAAGCTGGATATTACTCGAGATTATATCTAAACTGTAGCGTTGTTGTTTTACGTCCTCAGGCTGACTTAAAAGATCCGCTGTTAACCCCTTGAGGACGGAAGCTGCACATGCGCAGGCTACTGGGACAGCCTAGGGATCAATTAATCACTTGATCAATGAACCTCCAAGGATAGCTTAGGTTCTAGGAGCTATAGAGTTCCGGGGGCTGGTCAATACGTGCCTAAACTCGATGGGGCTGCGAGAGAAAGGAATGGATACATACACGAAATTGCCTCATAGATTCCTTATCTACACAGTAAACTTGAGGCGGGTTAGATTAAGTGATCAGATTGCACTCACAGCCCGAGGCAAGCGAGGACAGAAAGCTTAAATAACATCTATATGAGATAAACCAGACTCGGCTATCCCGCTCTGTCATAACCACGTGGTATTAGGCTCTTAAATCAGATATACAAAAAGCGAGGTATGCAATACATTCCGCCGTGGTCCTCACCCTTCAACTCAACTTGAAAATAATTATCTGTAAATATCGAGTAAAGAAGTTGTCTCTGCCACCCATTCCTGCACAAGCAGTACCACTCAGGCTTCTCCGAGCAGCAATTTCCATCTACTCATCATCGCGGATATCGACAACCGTCTGCTTCCATTTGCGAGCCGGGACACGACGCCGGAACAGAATGTCGATCTCACGGAAGGATCTCTCTTTCATCTCCGGAACCCAGAGCCAAGCCATGGAGGTGCAGATAAAGGCGGTACCAGCCCAGATGTAGCCGCTCTTGCCGCCCAGGTTCCACTTATCGGTGTTAAGCATGTAGCTGGAAAGGAAGATGCAAGGAATATTGACCACGTAGTAGGCACCTCGTCCAATACCAGTGGTCAGTGGCCTGAGACGAACGGAGGATGTCTCACCGATGATGACCCATGAGGCAGGGGCGGGTCCCAAGCAGAACAGGACGGAGACGATTAAGCCAAGCGATGCTTGCGCATTGCTAGCCGCCTTACTAGCTCCAACTGAAGCCGCAATACCGAGCAGGATCAAGAATGCACAGTTGATGAATTGTCCATAGACATAGATGGTGCGTCGGCCGAGATATGTGGTGAGGATCCAAGAGAGCATGACCATTACCGCCTGGAGGGCAGAAGTGATGAGACCAAGTGCAAACGCGGTGTTGTCTGCCATACCGGCCTCTGAGCTGGTGTTAGTGTGCGATGAGGTTGTAAGAAATGACTGAGCTCACGTTTGAAAAAGTAAACCGCTTGGTTAGCAATCAGATTGCCCGTTAGATTCTGAGATGCGTACACACCGCACACAATCAATGTGCGGTAGAGATCGGTGCCTCTCCACAGTTCAACGAGATTGGGCTTCTTCTCAGTCTTCTCGAGTTCGATCGTGCGACGCATCATTGCGACTGCGTCGGCGGGATTATCAGTTGCACTCGCGCGTCCAAGGCGTTTGACAGCCTTCTCTGCCTCAGCCAGACGGCCCTGTCGTACGAGCCACCAGGGCGATTCAGGAGCAATGAAGAGTAGGATAGCTAGGGGAGTAGGAAACATCCACTGCAATGCAATAGGAACTCTGGGATGACTGTTAGTATAATATTCGTGGATGGCATCTCTGGGAGCGGACGAACCTGTACGATGACGAGTCAGGCTTCGATTGGTAGTGGTAAGTGATACCGCCGACTATGATCGCCCCAATCGCCCAGAACATCTGTAACATCTGTGTGGCTGGAGCTCTCAATCTCATTGGCACAATTTCGGAACAGTAGGCGGGTGCATTGGCGATAAAAATGCCCCATGGGATGCCTTCCAGGATCTGGGACGCCAAAAACATCCCTTGGCTGTTGCCGAAATAGAAGATCAAGATGAAGGCGTTCAAGAACATGAGACCGCCAATGGTCGCCCATCGATATCCAATCCAACTGGTAATGGGACCAGCGATAAATACACCGATGAAGGCACCGACTGGCCCGCTACACTGGAATGCTGACTGCCATGGAGCTTCGATAATCCACTCTTCTGTCCTTTCGGTGTATACACCAAAGTCCTTGGCAAATTGAGCCGTGGCTATAAACTGTCCCATCAAGAAAACACAGTATGATTCCATGATCTATCGCAACGTTAGAGAAATGATCTGTCTATCATGGGCGAGAGCTAACAATAGTGCATGACATCACGAATGCCCACCAGCTGGCAGCGGGATAGGCCTTGACAGCCTCGAGCACAGTCATATTATGTTCGACCTCCTCGGCCTCGATGGCGCCCGCCCTGTCGTAGTCAACCTTCTCGCCGACATCGTAACCAGGCCCACCCATGGAGGTGGGCTGCGCCTCGACCTCCGATGCTGAGGTCTGCTTCTCTGTGATGTCGCTCTTCATGTTGACGATGTCTGAGAGAAACGGGTGACTGAAAGAGAGGCAGGCACAACTGGGGGTTTCGGACCTTTATACCGGCGATAATACGCTTGTGGTGGTGATCCTGATCTTAGCTTAATTACTCCAAGCTTGCTCCGGACCTTGACCTCCTTAGCCCAACACCTCCATTCACGAGGGTCATTTTTCCGGCGATTACGGTGGCAGCAACGCCACCTGATTTTATGGTTGGCTCTTTTCGAGCGAAGTAAGCTGATTGGTACTAGTCGGGAAGAAATGCACCGGGTTGTTTGCGGGGTCTGCTGACATGGTAACTTGGTGTCTATATGTGGCGTTTTATTCTCCCGGAGAATTTCCTGCTTTGGATAGAGTCCAAAATCCTGTCTCCTTCTGTTGGTCCAAGTCATGTCTGTGCGCCATTGGAAGGTTTTTCATGTTGCACCTTCTGATTCCCTGTCAGGTTGGTTCAATTCAATTGAGCCTATCATAATGAGCAAGCAATTTCACCGGAGCGGCTGGGAGAGGATAAGCGCTAATTATGAGGCCACATGGTTAGCACGGCTCGGCCAGTTTTACCCCGGATACCCCGGACGGATCCTAAATCCCCTGGGGAAAAGGAGATACACCAAGATTGGTTAGTACAAAGTCGTACGCACCATGAAACCGCATGACAAGGAGAATTTCATTTCCCCTGACACCTGTCCCCTTGTCGAAGTTAGGACTTTGGATTGAGGTACAAATGTGAGAATTTCTCTCTAACTATGCGAGTAGGCGTAGCTATATGTAGCCACAGTAGCTGCCTACTGCCCATGGTAGCCCAGAGTGGCAGCCTAAATAGATCAGCCCTCATTTTCCCCAAGATCCATCAACCTTCCAAGGTTTGAGCTAAGTAAGTTTTCAGTTTTTATCATGTCTCAAATTACCCCCGATCCATTACTCACTAATACTTGATCAATGCCCAGGTAAAGCGAATTTAATGTCTCTTCTTTTGACACTTAGAATCGCCGAACCGGTTGTGCTCTGAATTAGTAGTTTTCGAGTTGGTCTACGTAGCAGTGATATCATATTTACTAGAACAAGTCCCTGTAGGACTGGCAAACATAGTAGCCACGTGATCGCGTTTTCCAAAATTAAGCTCCTGCATTCTTGAGGTCATCTGGCGTATTTTGACAAAGAAGTGTCTTATAAATATGTGACCGGGCCACGCGAAGAGTGGTAAGCTTGCTGCGAAGGGGAATCATTCTTGGCCTCTTTGTGGAGAGGAAACGAGGAGAGCCTATTGAGGTCCAGCATGAGGATCCAGCCAGGATGATAACTAACAGGGTTTAGCGGGTGCAGAATAGTGATGAGCAAGCCTGCTGGTGGAAGTTACCACTGGAAAGGCGGCCTCTGGCGCCAGGGCCTGTCATTTTCGGCAGCGATTTCACAGGTCCTTATATTCTATGTGTAAAATGAGATATAAAATAGTGGTCTTTCCGATGCCGTTTTTATCAACGATGGTTACAGCTTACTCTGGGTGGACTTTAAAGGTCATGCCGTCGAGCGCGGGAGCGTCTTCTTTGTAAGTAAAATACACGCTGTTATATAAGATGTTACCTTGGCATTGTGCAAAGAAGACTCCTGACGAGCTGCGAGACGTAGAATTTACAAGAGTATTTGACACAATTTCTGCATTAAGCGATATCTGAAAGGCTATCACTGTGTATCAAATAGACATAAAGAAAGTAAGAAGATCGGCCCAGTGTTTAGCCAACAGCAACATGTCTTCCGTGCTCACATAAAATAGATATAACATCCGTCCGAATGCTATAACGGCGTCGAGAACGAGCTCCCAACATGTAATGTGCAGGTTAAAGTAGCTCAGTTCGTGATCCTTCTCATTTTTAGTGTGATATAGTCTTGCTTATTCGTCGACTTATCTGTTGTTCAGTATAATCAACTCCCAAGAGGATATCTGTCCGCGTAGCACTCTGTCGCGGCTGTCTCTGGCAGCGATGTATCTTTTTCGAGAACTGTCAATTCCACGCACAGCCACTTGTTATACTGCGGCCCATAAGAAAGCCGTGATCAGCATTATTATAAAAGGCTTGCACCCAAACTGACCGAGTGTACTATGGCTTAGCAGCGCTAGCCTGAGGACCGAAAGAACGAGTTTTAGGGCCGCCAACGCAAATACGGATTGTAAGCTGGTGGCCGCGGATAGTAATCTACTTGGGTCCCGACCTTAGGATCCTAACTCACTATCGATAGTCAGATCAAAAGTGAGTTTCACGGCTGCTGTTTGGAGCTGCACTGCGAGTTTGGCCCATATCTCCCTCTCTAGATACATAAAGATGATAGGGATGGCCAATTCCGACCATAGCAAAAGCAGGATCCCTTCCAGCGCGGAGATGTCTACCGCAATGTTAGCCTCAGCTATAAGGTACTGGGCCAACTTACTGTTGTTTATACTTTTATGTAACAGCATCCTAGTTTAGCTTATCGCGTGGGCCGCCAGAATGGGCCTCAAGAAGATACAGACGGATAGAAGTAGCCATTTTAACGTAGAACTAGGGCCATCGTAGACCTAGAGCAGCTTCAATGGAATCTAACCATTTTAGCCTCTTTTAATCTCTTAGCTGCTAATTTATACCTGTTTATGTCCTACTAAGGCTTGGAACATTCGACCGAGTACTTTGCCAGCCCATAGACTGGTTAGTATCAGATTAGGAACGGAGGCCCTATAAAAAGGTTTCCATAATGCAAGTATTGCGATCAAAATCGGTATCACATAGTAGATTTATAATAACGTGGCGATCCAAGTTGTCTCAAGAGGAAGGTGAACCTAGAAGTAGTAAGTAACTTTATAGACCAAGAATGAAGGGCAGAAGTACTATTTTAGGCAATAGATAGTTCATATTAGATGACGTTTGTTGAAGGGGAATGATAGTATTAACAGATTAGAATAGTTGACACCAAATCTTTTTGGCAGTTAGGCTTGGGTAATCTAGGAAGCGGCAGCCATACTTATTATATATACTGACCCCGGTTCTGGACTAATGGTCTATTAGGACTAATTATTTTTAAATTTATGGCTTTTATCGAAGCTACTCTGGCAGCTAATTATTGCTAGTTGAACGGACGGTTCAATTAATCATACAAAGATACATGTATACCCGTTTTATTGAATGACACGTTCTTTCTCCAGACATTTTCGCACCGAACGAGCTCCTCGTTTTACTCCTCTTTCTTCTCATTCTTTGGTAAGAGACCACGACAATAACCCATTTGGCTTTTTGTTAACTATAGTGAAATTCTAGACAGTTAGTTCAATAGGTCCTAGCAAGTCAAGGTCTAGTACCTACGGGGTTAGCGGAGAGCGCCTTACTAATACGGCTCTTGAGCACGGGCTCTGTGGATTTTGATGTGTATTTCGAAAACCAATCATGTAGCTCGTGAATATTTAGTCCTCCTTCAGGCGAATGGAGAAGGCATTTGTAGATAAGCGCGGGATATGTGCCATCGAAGCAAGCCCCTTCTTTAGGCTGTGGGAGGCTACTGCAGGAACTTAGGATACCTGAAGGTTGTCCTGTTATTGCTTCCACATCTAAGGGACTCTCTCTCGCACCATCTGGACAATGTGCTAGAGATGGTCCATCAACTTTACCGTCCTTGTTTATCACTGTATAATCAGGCCAGCCCCAGAGCTGCAACTGTAATACATTGACGGAAAGCTGCCAAGTATAGTGATAAAAGTTGGTAATACTATTCTCTTTCCCTACAAGCCAGAATGGTCTGGGTGAACCGGGATCGTCATGAAGGTTACGAATTGCATCTTCGATCAATATGATAAGCATTCTCAGATTCTGTTGCAAGTCGGGAAGTAGCTGTGTTAGGCTCTTATTATCCAGATCCTTTACTTAGCTCTGTACCGTGTCGCATCTTCGACACGCCTAAATCAGTAACTCCTTGTGTCGAAGAGTGAATGAATCTATAATTAACGACTACCTGTCTCTAAGACCGGTAAGTATGTTGCTAGTGTGCTTGAAGATCTTGCATATGATCCAATGGTTATGAAGATAGATAGAGACGATAATTATGCTTATTCTCTTTAAGGGAGCGAGAAGGTCGTCCAGTACAAGTGCTATATAGGGCCTATACCCCAAGGCTTTTTGCAGGGTCTCTTTGTGGCCTTCCCCCATTCTTCTACCTTGGCAATAAGTATAGAGAAAATTGGGTATACAGTATAATGTCAGTACTTACACAATTCTAAGACAGGCTTTTGCCAGCTGGACTGACGCTGGGAAAAAGCTGTAATCAACGTCTTTAACAATTGCCCGTATTAGCCAGTCTAGAATTGCCGCTATTATAACTTCTGACACAGGGTTTTCTATCCCAGTGATAGCGTGGTGTACAGCAAGTCGGATATCGAAGAAATCATTGATAGATAAACTATAGAGCTGCTCCGGATGCAAAAGAAAGAGACAAATTATAATCCTAACTAAAAGTCCGGTATGGTCTTTATTTATCAGTAGGCATTTTAGCTCCAGATCTAGAGCCGGCCGAGGGAGATATAGCTGGTGTATTTGGTTCGTGGACAGGCAATCTGAAAGAAAATTCTTTTATTTTGTACTGAGGTAAAGCTGTTCTAGGAAACCACTTTTCTATGTCAGCACCTAGCAAATTTCAAAACAAAGGAGATTAGAGAGAATTTTATCTCGTGGTCAAGTCCATTTAATATACCCAAAGGTCACCTGAGCGGGAAAGATGTGCGAGGTTTGTGCACTTGCTATGTAGCAGAGGCAAAGTAATGGGCTCAGTAAAAGAGATCCGGTGGTATAATGCGAAGTATGACAGAATCCATTTCTCGTCGTGCTCCTCGTCGCCTCCTATATTATATCTTTTGCTTGAAGCCAGTGAGAACCCCTGTCCTTCCTGCTAGAATGCTTTAGGTCTAGCTGACAGGGATGTGTACTAGATTTAGGAATTGGTGGGCCTTGTTCTTTGTGGAAATGACTCGACCATGGGTACCATCACTCATAAAGATAGAGATCGAGTAATTTGAGGCCAGACTGATCGCCGGCCTAGTATTGTAATGTAAATCTCATTAATCAGTAACAGTAGTGAATAATTTATCATACAATGACCGTTCGCAAAAGTGTCGCGAATACTTGGTTACCCTCTAACCATCTTTTGGCTGCGGACCGAAAGTTAGCATTTAGAGCTACTAAATTGCTGAGCAATGGTAACAGATCTGCATAATTGGTAATGTGAGGCAGGCGAGACTGGTCTAATCTGCTACCTGGTATCCTTCTTGATCTAGTAAAGATTTGCGTTAAGGCCCCCAAAATCACAGGCCTGCTTCTGGGTATATAGCCAGATGAACAAAGACCCAATCAAATAGCCCGGGGAATCCGGCAAGGTCAATGCCCCAAGCGCTAAATTGACCAGGAATTCACCAGATTTCGAACCCGGTGCGCTAGTTATCGCTGATCAAGCCTGGTGGTGCAAGCAAGCCATGTACTCCGAGTCCACCTCAGCCGGGTCATCTCCCCGGATACGTATTCTACTACTATCTCCACTTGAGGCAAATTAGAGAATTGACGAGGTTGGTATTGGCTGTAAGCGGGCTACCTAGCTATGCGCTGTGATTTGTGGATTCATCATGCGTTTTCGTCTTTTCTTCTTCTCCTTTTTTGAGCCATTGCAATCCACAGGCGTTACAGTACTCGTTTCTCCCGTGGGGATCCTTTCTCCACTTAGGAGTGCTTTCGATCTTACATGAAGCGCATCTATGCTTTGATCGTGTACAGAGGCTAGGTATAAGGGATGGCAAATGGCCTTCGGCAAGTAAATTGAGATTCTTTTGCTGCCGTTGTCATCTTGGAACCTATCTTCTTACAGCTACGCTAAATCAGACAGCTTCATATCAGGTTCTGGTTCAGCCCCTAGACACGATTCCTCCTCACAATTCTCTTGCCCCGGATCCAAAAAAAAAATTGTCGCAGAATCCCGGCCTACTAATCCTGAAATAAAGCACGACGTTCCTCTTTCTCCCTCTGAAACAGCCAATCCATCCTCATAATCATGTCGCGAGCTTTGTTTACCCTTGCCATATGATTGACCGATATCTAGTAGAAAGTAAGTAATAGTAATACTTTTTAGACGACGATTGGCTCACCATGACACCGTAGGGCCGCTCATCCCCACAACAGAAGCACCAGAATGGTAGCCTCTCATGGGTTGCCTTTTGGTTTCCGAAAACAGCGACCTTCACTAGTTCATAGCAACCAGTGCAAAGGAAAGCGATCGCAGTGTTATCGGACTGGGTTTCCATCGTGTACCAGGAGAAATTGGGTAGATTCTTGTTAGAGGTGGATTGCAAGGGGCAGGAGACGGACACCGCGGGACTCGACTAAATAAAGGAAAGTTTAGTGTTAAGGCTGTAACGAAATCAAAATTCCCCCTTCTAAGGCTAACAAATCCAGCTCCTCCCTTTAATGTATACCCCTGGCTGTCATTCCTATCGCGTTAAAATCGCCACATCCTGGTCTGTAGTTGACGGCTTTTCTGCAATGTAGTAGGAAGACTAACCGTAATTGTCTAGCGCGGAAGTTGTGGCCACTAGCGAGCTCGGATCTTGGGAGCGACTCCAGCAAAGGCACGACAGCGGACCTTCTGCTTTCCTAGCATGTTGTGTTGCTCATTGGCTATCTATGCCTGAAACGTCTCGCATCGACACCCTATATGATTCATACTTTGACAATCCGTGTGCTCACAACCAATTACATTATAGGTGGCTCCCAAAATGCCAAGAAATATGTGGGCATGTTCTTGTCTATGCGGGTGACGTGCGGTGAATCCATGCGGCCTGTGATGCGTTGCGTTTATCCCGTATGCTGGAAGCGCCCATTGACACGAAGGAAGGACTTCGGTCGGGTCACCAAGTCTATATTTGTTACCTGGGCTGCCTTACTGTCTGTACATTGTCGCCTGTAATAGATTAATTTTGTTTTATAAAACGGATAAAACCGCGCCAAATGTATGGTGTCATTTTCACAAAGCTAGATTTCGATCTTGCGGAGGTGTTGGATCCTCTCTGTAAATCACTCAAAAGCCCAATTTTCCAAATTTGGGAAGTTCCTTCGCATATTATGAAGTAAGAATTTGTAGTTCTCCTAGAAGCTTTCGCGGAGCTTCCGCACTAGAGCAGCTTTCCTTGCATTTCTTGGGAGAGTCATGTTCATCTTCCATTATCTTTCAAGTAATTTTAACGTGTCAGGCGATTGTATAGCTTCTAAATGTAAGATTTTATAGACTAGAGCTGTGTGCCGTCGAGAAATGTAGTAATATACTTCAAAATTAGATAAGATTGGTGACATTTCCTTTGAGATATGTGCGTCCGTGTGTTACAGCAGGAATTCCTAATTTCCGGTTAAAGAAGGCAGCACATCCAATTAAAGTACTTATTTCTAACTCTCTTACAGAGGTGGGTGATAGATATGTTAATTTATACTTCTCCAGTTCTAAATCGGACACACCAAAGCAGGTATAAACCGCGTCTAGAACATTTTGAAGGATACGCATAGCTTCTTTGATCTGTGGGAATTCAGTAGAACTGGGGGTCAAGTTGAAGAGACAGAGACCCCATTAGCCTGGCGATGTTATGATATTTGGAGTCTAAGTGTGCCAGCAAATCTCCTTCCCAGCGCGTAAGCAGTCAAGGAACTCGACAACTCCACGAAAGGTTCCCATAAGCGACAGCGGGCATCTTGGAAGGCTTTCCAGGTAGAGAAATTTTTGGCTTTTTCGATTGGTGCGCAGGCCATTTACATGCTAGATGAAATATTTTTAAAGAGCTTCTCTGTGTAATAGTAGGAAGACCAACTTTAACTAGAATAGCGTGATATGAATAATTCAAATAATGGCTAACTAGGCGATCTTATAGCTTTTTCTAAGCATCCCAGATCACATATCGAGTTTCTGGCTATCCTAACAGTTATGAAGTGTTCTGTAACACAAAAGTGAGCCATTAGTGCTCGCGAGATCCTGCGAATTATCATAAATTCATTATCCGATGTAGAAAGCTTTCTTGAAGATAACCGGACAGCTTTAATCGCGGGAATCTGCTTGATCAAAGATTAATAAAATCCGCGAACAATTTACCTGTAGATTAGTTCAGCTCGATAACGATATCCGACTCCTAACATAATCTTTACTTGTTTATATGCCATCCGGTTCCTTGCATTAGAATACGATAATTGGCTAAGACAACGGAACAAGTTAAAGAGCGAATTTGATAGCAGACGTCCGGACAACTACAGCCAGTATAAAATTTTTATAAGAAAGAGCTGTCTACCGGATATATCACAGACTCGAGATTAGCTTGAGTATAGATAAAAGCTACTCAGATTAGAGCGGAAAATAAAAAAAGTAAGAATTTTTCTGACAATGATGTTTATTTTCCCGAGGTTCTCTCATTTCTATGACAGTGAAATTGAGCACACCATCTACCTACTTAATTAAGTCCAGTATCAGGATATTATGAAATTTGCAAAAGAAATCTCAGAAGAATTTATAAAATACATCATTTTCTACTGCAAACGCATGAGTTTGTTCAATCAAGTCCTATTAAAGGGCCCGATAACTAACTTTATTTAGATATTTTATTTAAAAGCCTAAAGCTTCACGGCTCGAAGTTAGACATGATATAGTTATATCTTTATAAACGGCAGAGCGACTGGCGAATAAATATCATTATATATTAAACGCTTAAAAAATCCTTGCTAAATGATCTGGGATCTTGAGTTTGGCAATAGTTCAATATAGAGATTATCCGCGAGGATAAGGAGCTCGTCGGTTTCGAGCATAATTTTATAGATATCTTTTTTAGTATTTCTTTTAAATTCATCTTCGGTGAGATTATTGCTGGATGAAAAAACCTTAAAGAGCCCAATCTTCTAATCTGCCTTTTGTCTGAGTATGCGAAAAATGGAGAGCGATCGTACGTTACGTATTGGGTATACTCTTATTACCCGTGACTTTAGTTTTTTATCATTTGTACTACTGTCAAACTCGACTATAGTAGATCCCAGTTTCTTGACTTTGTTAAATGGATTTTAGAAGAAATTTTTTATAATTATTTATATCTGTTTATATATTAACGAGGATACCTCGCGTGGTTCGATAAGGTCTATCTGTTTTCTTAAATCTAAGAAGCGTTTGCACTCATCTTCTCCTTTGCAATAGAAAAATGATGGAGTATAGAGAATTGGTCTCTGAGATAGAACACTTTCTACTGCCCTTATATTCTCTTTATCTGATGCTTTGTCTCGGAAACATGTCCAACCCACGTGTTCCATTGTGAAGAACTCAAACCAGGTTGAAGAATCCGTCCCCCAGTGGTTGCAGCTGACCTGACCTCTTGAAAGTGG